>MVGT01004293.1:1068851-1096390 GCA_002174775.1 Macleaya cordata
GTATAAGCCATCGGCAAGGCCAATGGGAAGAATTATGTGCCGCAGAAGTTATCTGCGACACTTTTTTTTTTTTATTAAAAAAAACTTTTTTTTATTATTTAATTATTTAACAACAATTGTGGCGCAGAAGTTATCTGCGACACAATTGTTGTTGTATTTTTTAATTAACTAAAAAACTTTTTATAATTATTTTATTAATAAAAAATACATTTTTAAGTATTTTATTAATTAAAAAAATTTGTGTCGCAGAAAACTTCTGCGACACACTTTTTTTTATAAAAAAAAAATGTGGCCTCGTAGATAAGTTATGCGATTTTTAATCGCAGATCTTTTCTGCGAGTACCCTTATACCCGCACGCATACCTCAAACTACCGGACCAAGTGCAGGTACTGAGGTACAAGGGTACCCAGTAGCCTTACAAAGTTGCTGGATTTGATGTTTAAGAGCGTGCATTGGCCTTGCCCTAAGAGAACTTAAAGAGTAAGGGTACATTTGCCCGACTGGAATCCACAACAATCTATAATTAGTTGATGCTTCATTCTTTTGAACAGAAGAAAAACATATGTACGTACCTCATAATTTGCAGTTCTTTTCAAAATTTGATACTTGGGTGATTCCAAGTCTGGAGTCTTGTAAATTCGCAGCTGTGAAGAGTTCAACATCATATCTCCATCCAAATAATAATAATAATACTAATAATACCGGCGTAGACTAAATTTTCGGCCGCATTTGAATCGAGATCTGAATACGATTCGTTTTCAATGGTTTTAGAGAAACTATATCCACATTTTGGTAGGTACTTAAATTCAAAAACAGTTTTTAAATTTAATGTCAACCATGTTTTAAAAATATTAAGCATATTACTTAGATTTTACCAATTAATTAGCATCTTCAAATTCACTAAAAGATGAGGATCATTAATTATACCTGTTTTATGACATCCAACAAGCCTTCAAAAGAAAAATAGTCATTATTCTCAATGGAGTCCCAGAAATCCTACTCCAAAAGTAAATATAGGGAAATTAATATTGTTAATAATTTGTTAATTACTATACGAACTTCAATTAAATGTTGAGGGAATTAAATCAAAATGAACCCTTAATTTAACCTAATTACCAGATGACTGCAAAATTTTGAATTCTCAGGGTTAATACCCATGACAGAGGTTCCTGTGAAAACTAGCTCAGGTTTCCAAGGTAGGATTATGAACTTCATTACCATTGTCCACCTCGTCGTTATCTCATAAGGTCCTGTCTATAGTACATAAACCCAAAACAGAAATCAATCAATTGAAATTAATATTGCAAACCAAGAGAAAATAAAGTTCATAAAATCATATTTTGATCTAAGTTTATTGGGTGTTTAATACGAATTTTAGAAAAACCTAGAATGGGATATTTACAATCAAGTTTATTCTTACATTATGCTTACATTCTTTTGTAGGGTCCGCACTGAGATGATCCGAAGAGTTTTTTTCACTCGATAATGAGAAAAATTTTATTAACTAAAGAATGAAAATGCCCTCTATCTCCACATTACAAAAAAGGAACAGAAGGAGGTCTACTACACCCTCTCCTATATCCACTGTTACAATTAGAATTTCCAATCCAAAAGGCTAGACTATTAGGTTGGAGGTATCCCAAAGCCATATAAACCCCAAGACTCCCTTTCCATCATGTGGAATTAATCCCTTCTTGTGACACGTCCCGCCTGTGACACCATGCTCCGAGAGAACTATCCGGCGGCGTCAAAATTTTTAGAACAATATAATTTTTTATGAGGATGATATAATATTATCTTTAAAAAAAATTTGTAACATCTAAATAACCAATGTACAAGTGCAAATTAAACGGGTGAATGGGTGATTAGGTTTAGAGATAGAAATAAAATTACCAAAAAAAAAAAGAGAGAGAGAGAGAAAAAAAGAATACCTGTTTGACGTAGTGCAATTGAAACTCAGGAGTGAAAAGTTTCTTCAAGAGCGCAATATTGAAGAGATACCCACTAATGCTATCATACTTTGTAATGGGGTCCCTGAATTTGACCCTTTCATCGTACATCGTCCGATCAATCCCTTGATCATCAAATAAATGTGGCAGATCCTCATACAAGAATTCCACAAGCCTGTTTATATCAACGGTCGATTTTGTTGATGGACTTTGTTCCACTAAGCTTAGCCTTAGTGTCCACTTGATGAATTTTTTATCGGTTTTAACGGCTATATTTCCATTTCTGAACGGCTTAAACGGGAAGACAGAGATTCCGGCGTGTTTTCCGGTGTTTAATCGTCGGGAACTGACGCACAGGTGGGAACTAGGCCGGAAAATTTGGTCGGGAAGATGAGTGGCCATTTTTTCGGGGAGTGATTGATTGTCTCTGAGTCCTTAATAAGAGAGAGGTACATAAACCTTTTATCACTAGTGTTGATTGGTGTTCGTTAATTTGAAAAGTAAGGATTCTGTACTCCAGGATGTTAGTTAAGTTCCCAACTCCAAGTTTCCTTTTACACCACGTGTTCCCCCCAACTAAACATAACGGGCCGGGCTCGGCTTACCCAAGGATGGTTTTATACCACCAATGGGCTCGGCCCTGAGTCGTCAGCCCACCAGCTAATCTTTATAGCCCGGCAGTTAGCCATATTGTAGTTTGGGATAGCACGACTCGTTAAATATCTTCTTCATCTTTTGACAAAATTCTGTACTATTAGTTTAGGGAGTAATGCTAAAAGGCACATTGGTTCGGGCAAGATTGTAGGTCAAATTTTTGAGCGATGTAGCATTTTCTATGATGATATTTATGGCGAGAATAATGGATTTTTATATTTTGATTGCTCAAAATAATTAAGAAAAAAAAAAATTTATACTCACGTGTGATTCTCACCTGTTAAAGTTACCTGTTGATGTGTCTCCAATTAAATTTGGAGAGAGAAAGAGAATTGAATGCATTCTTCATTCTCTTTCTAAATTTAATTGATAACATGTAAACAGGTGAATTTAGTAGATGAGAGTTCCGAGTGAGTGTCGAAGTGCTCTAAAAGAAAATGCATTACGGCCCAAAATGATATTCGAACTAATGTGACAGCTGAAATGAATTAGCACATTTTACACTCCATTTTAGCCGCATAAATTCTTGTTATATACATTGTCAATTACTCGTCCAGTCCAACAACAGTTGGAGCTTTTATATTAAGAGGTTGCTAATACTTATTTTAAAGAAATGGAAGGAATTATTTGCATTTTTAGCACAGAAAAAACTAGTAAGGATAAAATTAAATGTTTATGTTAGGTTTAAACATACAATTGAGTATAAACAAGCTAATCAAATGTGAACTCTTCAAGCCATATCAGCACTTCATTCCCCTTCAATGCAAAGCAATCACAAAAGAAAAACAGAAACATTTTAGAGGAACACAAGATATATATATATAGCACAAATAAGTTAAAGAATTAACTTGTAGTCTATCATGGATGATGTAATATAACAAATTAAGCTAAAAAATGTAAGTTAAGATTCATTTGAGATGCATTTTGAAATATTTAAAACCAACAAGAGGAGCAAAAATTGATTTAGAAACAACTAAAGCAGTTTTTTTAGAATGCTAAGTAAATAAACAAGGGGTCTGCATTGATACCATCATAAAGCTCCATGTTCGGCCTGGATCGTTGTACCGACCAAGCAAAAAACCCTCTTTAGGTTTAAGACCATCTCTAAGAACTGCACGACGTAGCCTTTTTTCGTTCTCGCAAACAATTTCCTCAGTTGGTTTTCCACTAAACTTTGATACAATGGCGAAGCCATCTTCAAACTTTCTCAAGCTAAGTTCTTCTCCTTTTGGGTCTTTTAAACTGATCAAAATGCATCAAGAAGCTCTTTATGTTATATGTATCAAATCAATCATTAATACAGTAACCTTAAAATTACCTGCTAAAATCTTTCTCTATTGGTAGAACATTTTGGATAGACATTTTCGATGATTCGGTTTCGAATACTTGAGTGAAGCCAGTAGAACCTGAGAGGTTCTCTCCTTTCGCCTCTGCGATAACAAAGGTAGAGTACTTTCGGACCTGCGATTGCATTTAGAAATCTAATTAAAACAATCCCGAAAAGTTTAACTAAAATACAACTCTCGGGGAACTCATCTTTATTTGAGACTTTAAATCCTTGATTTAGACCTTCAAATACTAAAAGAAGTAACTGAAAAATGTTTAGTTGTCATGAAGATTGTCACAATATAGATTGCTAGATTTTATTGAATATGGGTTCGAAATTGAACTGAACAAAATGTGATTAATCAATGCAACAACCTTTCCTACAGAAGAAAACCATATATACCTCATAATTTGCAGTTCTTTTCAGAATTTGATACATCGGCGATTCCAAGTCCGGAGTCTTGTAAACTCCCAGCTCTAGAGACTTCAAAAGTACCCATGGATCATAAAACGTTAGGCACTAAAGCTAATTAACATGTTAGGATACATTTTTGAAACTAAATTAAAAGAGGCTTAATTTTACCTGTTTAATGATATCCAACAAGCCCTCTACAGAAAAATAGTCATTGTTCCCTATGGAGTCCCAGAGATCCTAAGCCAAAAGTATGGGTAATCTTGATTACTAGTAATCTATAAAGTTCAATAGTTTGCGAAACAAATTACGTTCTCTGTAAATGTTGAGGGCAAAGATGAATCTTACAACATGACTGCAAAATTTTTGATTCTCTGGGTTGATACCCATGATAGAAGTTCCAGTGAGGAATACCCAAGGTTCCCAAGGTAGGATGACAAATTTCATTTTCGCAGTCCACCTCGTCGTTATCTCACAAGGCCCTGTCTAATAACAAGCAGCAATTTGAAATAGCAAAACCAATAGGAAATAAAGTTCATAATCTAATCTAATTCAGCTTATGAACCAGAATTGTGCAACATTACTGGTAGTCTCTGGTATAACATATTGATCTTCAATGTTAATGTTAACAACCACTTACTCTGAAACCTCGAAATGTTAGAGAGAAGAATAACAATTTATGTAACAAGGGTCCCCGCCGCAACTCGAATTTCTTGATCAAACTTATTCATTCTTTTGGAAAACAACTCTCAAAACTAATATAAAGCATGCAAGAATGAGTTCCAAGTCAGTTTCTTTTTTGGCTAGAAAATGTAACCTTTCACTTGGGACACAGAGAACCTACTAATGCAATCTTGAACAATGCAACCCAAATTCTTTGTACACACCACACCCAGACCAATTCTAATGCTATAGAACAGATTTGGATCCTAAACTCTTTCCCCTTACTCAATTGGTTCCCGCCACAACCTGACTCTCTAACTCGTGGGTCTTAAATGAAAATGATCCAATGGTTGATTTTTAATATAGACGGATGTTGGCCTCTTAATCATATAAATCATCTTTTACCCTAACATTGAAGCAGGATTCTCTAACTCTTGGCTCTCACTTCTCAATGACCAAGTTTCAGTTATTTGAGGAAAAATAATAAACAACAAGCCAATGAGATTATTAGGGCCATAGGAAAACTTTTAAAATTCAAAAAGAAAATAAGAAATGGAGCTGTATGGATGGAGTCTTTGGATTTTGGAGAACAGTAAGCAAAGAAAAAGAAAATCACAAAAGCAAGATCATCAAGGAAAGGGTCATGTCAGTGGATCATGTATAACTGTCCGACGATTGAAATCAAAGATCGAGATCTTTTATAACCTATTGTAAAGAATACCTGTCTCACATAGTGCAACTGAATCTGTGGTCTGAAAACTTTCTTCAACAATGCAATATAGGAGAGATATTCATTAAGGGTGTCATTTTTTGTGAGTGGGTCCCGGAATCTGAGCCGCTCATCGTACATTGTCACATCAATCCCTTGATCATCAAAAACATGTGGTAGATCATCGTACAAGAAATCTACAAACTGATTTATGTCAACCGTTGATTTCGTTGGCCGGATTTGGTCCACCAAGTCTAGTCTAACTGATGAGGCCCGGTTAAAATTTTGATGATTAGTTTTAACGGTTATGGGAGGTTTGAACGGAGGGAGGGATATTACAGTGTGTTTTTGAATGTTTAATCGTCGGGAACTGACACATCAATGGGAAGTTGGCCGGAAAAATTGGTGGCGAAGATCAGCTGCCATTTTGGGGAAGTGGTTTAATTAATAAAACCAGATGCTTATATAATATATAAGCACTAGTTTGATTCCCAAATTTTCCACTAGCCCAATTATTGGGATGCTCAAGCTCAATATCAATATCAATATCATATTGGTTGTGTTCTACCAATTGGGTGGGCGCTCATCCCTTCCTTGTTGGTTTTCAAACCCTAATTCAGTTTCTAAAATTTGGCTGGAGGCTCCAGCAGGCTCAACCATATCTTGTAGCTCGTAGTCCTCCACGACCAGAGAAGATCAATGCTGATTTTTTTTTTTTCTATGAAGCTAAACTCTTTAATCATCTAGATCATTTTTATAGAAATGTGTATCATTTTAAAACTTGTATTAACCCCATCTGAAGTAGGTTTAATTTTTATCTTATACGGTCTATTTTGTCTATTAATTTTCACCCAATGTAAAAAAAATACGTAAATACGTACAATGCAAGAGCATTAGCTCCCCTCGAACAGAACCGGGTGTTTCTTTTAAAAATAAAGCTTTTTGGCCCACCCATGTTACAAAATAAATGCCAGATACTTATGTGGCAGGTATGACCTTCCACTTTTTCCCTCCCAAAGTGTTATGAGAGGATTTTTAATTTATGTGGCAGTGGGACCCCATCTGACATTTATTTTGTAATATGGTCGGGTGAAACAGCAGTGCTGTTCTTTTAAAGAAAAAATAGTAAATAAATAGAGTTTTGTTAGAATAACACCAGAATTTGACACCAAAAGATTACATCTGCTTTTTAAAAGTGGTATGAGGGGCTGAAATGGAATAATATTTTTTCAACAACTATTATGATTGGTTTCCGATCAATAAAATAAGCAGATGTAATCTTAGATGTCAAAATCTGATGTCCCTCTAGTAATGCCCTTTTTTCCACCTTAACTCGATCTTTTTACCTTTAGCAAAACCTGGTAAGGATCTGCCTAATCTGTGTCTGATGTACAGGTAAATTATGTCCCCAGTACATGCTGCATGCATTGTGAGATAAAATAGGGACAAACCGTGCCATCACTAATGCCCAGTAAAATAATTTGTCTGATCTCTGACATGCTAATAATCACTCAAAACTCCTCACCAAAATTGTGCAATACATTTGAGTCGTACGTACCTACCACCCCCAAACTGCAGCATAAGGTCTACAGCTCTGCCTGACTTCTTGATTGTGTAATCTTACAGTTCCAAGTTCCAACACACAATTTTTACCTCAAGCAGCAGTATGGGGTAGCATGAATCATGATTCATACAAATAAACAGTTGGACGCGCAAAAGTGGGACTTCATTTGCATAGAATTTGCCAACACCAAAATTTGACAACAAAAGATTACATCTACTTTTTAAAAGTGGTATGAGGGGCTGAAATGGAATAATATTTTTTCAATAACTGGTTTCCAATCAACAAAATAAGCAGATGTAATCTTAGATGTCAAAATCTGGTGTCCTTGTAGTAATGCCCGCTTAACCCACACCAAGTAATTTTTGAAAAAAAAAAACGATTGAACTTAAACTTGGTCAGCAGACAAGACAGTAACAGGGTAAAACTGAGTAAAATAGTAAAAACCCTAAAAGAAAAGAAGTTGAGGAACACAAAAAATACCCATTGCACAACAAAATAGACTGCACACATTAACTCTGCTAAATAAATTTACACATGTAATATTTTCCACTGACTTAGTGGAAGATAATTTCTCAAGCAAACATTAAATATATTAGACCTCACAATTTTAAAAAAAAAAAAGAAGAAAAATAATACATATAGAAGAGCTCTAAAACCCTCTTGAGAAGTAGGGTCTGGCTCCAAACTAACACCATCAAAAATACCCAGGAGGGTGGAGAGAGAGAGGTTAGGCCTCCTACTCCTGAGGGTAAATGAAGGAAGAAGAAGAAGAAAAAAAAAATTCCATCCCTACTTGACATGTGCAAAAGGTTTTTGCTATTGTTTTTGCAGGCTTTGCTCATGATCTGACAATGATAAAAGTCTGGTAATGAAGGGTAATAAAGCTGCAAGTAATGCCTTTGGGCATTCCTCATGTGGTAGGTGACCGCACCCAGATACTGCAACTAGTCTCTGTAAAGAATTTAAGCCATAATATTAACAGGATTAATCAATTAATTAATTAATTGAAAAGGTCTATTTTTTACATAATTCTTTGAAAAATATAAAAATTAGTATTGTCATTTGAGTTAGGATCCGTGTACACCAATTTTTCTTACAGCACTTATGGAGCCGGCCCATGTGGAGATGATGATTCTTCTAAAACATCAAAAGCTGGTTGGAGTTTAATGGTAGATAGAGGGTTCAAAAAGCTTAAAATTCCAGAAAACAAAATCCTAAGTTGTACAAGAAGGTGTAGTTATTGTGTAAACAAAAAATGATGTAAACGGATCCCGACTCTTTGTCTCTATTTATATAATAATTTCAAGTGAATCAAGCTAAGATAAAACGTAATTTTTTTTTTTTAAATGTTGCAAAGGAAGGAATACTTACAGAATTTACAAGCTTGGAAGCCATAACTTGAGCAGATTTTAGAGGAGCAAGGGCATCCTCAGCACCAGCGACGACCAAAACAGGTAGATCTTCTACAGATTTTAGCAATACTTCTGCATTTTGAGATGAGAGAACTGTTTCAAATGACAGCCTACAGATTTCGTGGAGTGCTTCATCCCAACCTTCTATGCATAGCGGTGCCTGATTGTAGAAGAAGTTGTTAAGATAAAAATGACAAAATAGACACATTGAAGTGTTGGAATTATCTCAAGTTGCCAATGGAGAAAAGAAGAATGTTATTTCTTTTTTTCGCTCTTATTCAAAATATAATTAGGTGTTTATTTGTGCTTCAAAAAATTGATGAAAACTTTCTTATTCAGTTATAAATAGTGTCCAAATGAATTAAGTTTGATTTGATCCAGTGGCCAAGTCTCTTCATCTAAGACAAACTTACAATTGCTGATTCCATGGATTATGAAACATGCAACTGCTGAGAGTCTTCATAATCGAGATAATAGTGTGGAAAAAGTACAATTCTGAACATCAATTTCCCATCATTTTTTTCTCAATACCAGAGCCATCAATTTCCTGAGACTTAGTACGATTTGTTTTCAAAGAAATGGGCAAGCTTTATAATTATTTTCATATCGGGGTCGTGCTTGTTTCTCAATACAGCAACATGTTAAAATAAATTAGTTTTCTAATGAGGTGGAAAGTATAAAGTATACCTTGTAAAGGTTCAAAACATCTGTTGTTAGCTTGGTGCAATCATACCACGCTCGTCTGTTAACCACTTGAGTGATCTCAGTCCGTAGCAGAGGGCGCACCAAGTGCTTTTTCCCCAAAGAAGTACGTAAAAGAATCCTAGCGAAGGCTGGAACAACTTCTCTTGATAAACTGACACTGAGCAGTACCACTCCCTTAATCTCTACCTGAAATATGCATGAAAATTCAATAGTGTACCAAGTTTTACTGCAAAAAGTACTCTTGAGAGCGGTACAACTATTATAGTTTAAACATTGGATTATTCATGAAATAATTCTTATAGTAGTATTCCATCAACAAGGAAATTGAATTCAATGTCTATCGCAAGACATCTGAAGACGGGGTTCTACATATTCTCTGATGGGTTCGTGGTGAGAACAATTCAATCAGAAATATACAATTAAAATTGAAGAGATCCACCCACAAGGAAATTGAATCCAAGATGATATCTCACAAGAAATCTGAAGATGTTTACTTGGCACAGAAACTCACATAGTCAGAATTTGCAGATGTCCGGACTCGTTGTGCAGCCTTCAAAGCAAGCAGGCCTCCATCATCATGACCGACAAGTATCACCGAGGAAAATCCCATTTCCGAACAGAAAGACAGGAGAAGATCAACCTGAGGGTGCATCAAAATAAAGGATATCAAATTCTGTATGCATGTGTAAGTCTCAAGAGAGCAAAATATAACAACCTGACATTATACCAGGAAAAAGGGTCCAAATAGGATGTGAAGTGATATTTGATATTACCTGCCATCATATTTTTTAATATCTGGCCAATCTACACTCATCTATATTAATAGCTAAGATGGTGCCTAAAAGTGGAGGTTTGCAGATGCTGAAAATAAGACTGGTTTCATGAAATGACCAGGTCTGGAGCACCCTACTTTCTTCACTTGGTCAAACCAAAAATTAGAGTAGAGAGCAACCTTATCTTACAATACTTTTCTCTCAAAGAAGCATACTATGCTGTACCTTTCTCAACAAATATATTGGCCTCTTCCTATTTCATTAAGTTATGTCAATAGATGGATAGTTGTCTTCTTGATACGAGATAACATCATGAGATGAACCTGATGGGTGATTTGTAAAGTTCAGAACGCTAAATTCTTTAGGAAGTTCACAAGGTGCATTCAGAGATGTTGTGGCAAACATTTAGGAGTTTTGAATGATGAGTGAATAAGGAACTTCATGATACAAGTTAGGGAAAGTTAGAGTCCTTGCTAATACATATACCATGATACCAATATCTAATGCAAACAAGTAACTTCTTCCTAAATGGCCACGTCTACCAGTTTTATCATTCAAGACAAAATATAAACTAAAGATCCTATAGTAGACAACAGACAAATCAGGGATGGTAGGAACTCCAAAGTCCAAACCCAAACCCAAATAAAAATCAGTCTAGAATGGCAATCACCTGAGTGTCAAGCTTATAGGGATTAGGCAGTTGATTCTCCTCCCAGTCCTTCCTCTGTGGTCGAGAAGTTAATCCCCAACCCGGCCGATCAAAAGCAGCAACTGTACAACCAACTTGCCTCGCCAAAACCCCCATCACATGTCTCCAGGAGAACACTCCCCCTCCAAACCCATGCACCAGAACAATTCCAAGCTTCCCATTTTCCTCTAAATCTCCCATCGAACTCGTAGAATTCAAGCCCTTACTCCCATCATCAAGGCTCAAAACAGGGATTTCTTCTGAGAAATAAACTGATGAAGTTGCAGAACCCTCCAACAATGGAGCATATAGAGAGGAACTGGGGAATTGGTTACTAAAGCTCCTGTGGAGATGCTGGTAGTGTGTCTTAGATGGAACAGTTAGAGGTGGCCTTTCAGCTTTAAGTCTTCCTGAGATTCTTGGAGGTGAGCTGCAAGAGAGATTGTCTTCAAGAAATGTAGTTGAAGCTAAAGAGCGAGAAGGATGTGATTCAGGGAAGCTGAGCTTGTAATGGAGAGTAAGACCTTGACAGGCAATGAATAAGCTGTCAATCTCAGCAAGTACTCTGATTGGGAGTTCCCCTTCATCACGAGCTGTACCAAAAGGCTTTCGCCTTGTTTCACTGTCACTTTTTGGGGTTTTCCCCGCAGAGGGTGTGGGAGATCGTGGGACTTTTTGGTAACCAGAAAATACATTCTTGCATGAGAGAACCTGTATTTAGAGATAGAGAGGAGAAGAAAACATTTATGATTTGTAAATACCAAACCTAACTTTCCGAAGTTTCTCAAAAGCTCTTAGAAGAACAGCATTTCAGGTAACAAACTATTAGGAAGCAAAACTTTATCACCAACTCAAATGCTGTGAAAGTATCTAAGAATTCAAAAACCATAGAATACACTAGAAAGATGCACAAAAAATAATACCAAACTAGAAGGATAGGCACACCAAAAGCGTGCTATCTTACCTATACATTAATTAGAGTGAGAAATTCTCTATCCCAAAACACAAAACCTATTGCAAAGACAGAATGTGAGGAAAGAAAATGTTTAACAAACTTACTGCTTCTGGGTCAACTCTGTGGAACAGGAGCTTCCTCCTAGCTCTGCAGCTTGTTCTATAAGCAACCACCATATGACCAAGTGCAAAGACTACTGACGAGAGGAACAGGACCGGCATCCCCCATGACTTCTTCAAATGGAGTTTCTGCCTTGCAAGGGAGGTTGAAGCCTCAGCCTCAGAAGTAGCATTAAAAACACAAGCCTTCACTGATAGAACAAGAATTGAAACAAAGGAGCAGAGTGTGGCAGTGCCGAGGTAAGGCCCATGTGAAAGCCCCGGGCTATCACACAAAGAATAAACACCTAAAACCAGAGACATATAGGAATAAGCAAACAATAAACAAATCAGAAATTCATAAGAGGAACTTTCTTTCTTTTATCAGTTGTAGAAACAAATAACGGTAAGCTCCAGAAAGTCTAAATTAAAATGTAGAAAACCCAGATGGTAGAATGTGTTTTTGAGCATTCTGAAAACAAAGGAAGAAACAGATTTTCACCATATTGGGTCTTCCCCACCAGGATAGATGTTTTTAAGAGTTTAATTCTGATCTTAAGCAAAGAGGAAAATTTTCAAGACATCCAACCACCATTAGTCTTAGTTATTTATTTTCTACTAAAAGGACTTTCATATAAGTAGGTTTATCAGTCTGCAGCTCTGCTACTTAAAAACAGAACCATTCATCAAAACTACTTGAATTTTTCTTTTATCAGTTATGACCAACTCCTTTCTGCTTACATTGAAAATAAAACCCATCCTGATCTTTGAACACTCTGTATTTCGAAAGAAAACTTGTTTTGCGCAAGTTTAAACGCAGGTGGAAGACCGGTTGCACTATCATTTTCTCAACAAAAGGGATATTTCAATCTTTTTCATCTTGCAGTCCAAGCAGGCCTTTAAGGATTGAACCTTTAATAAAAGCATTCATAGGGGGAAAATAAGGAATAAAACATTTTTTTCCTACTGCCAGAAAACTGAAAACCCTAATGATATCTAAACACAGAGAAATTGTCCTCTTGAAGCTTCTCTTCTACTGCCGAATTCAATTCCTCAGAGAATCAGCCGTTAAATGATTTCATTAGTCAGAAAATCGTCAGAAACAGAGCTCTCAAACATGAAACCAAAAAAAAATGATTTGTTCCAAAAGCAGAAAATAACGCATGGTTACTGAAAAACTTTTTAAAAATCAAAAGTCGCGGATAAATTAAAGCAAATTAGAAAGAGAAGAAGAAGAAGAAAAAGAAAATAGAGGATACGATCATACATGTTATGACGAAAGATCTGACGAGCGAAACAAGGGGAATATCCATCAAAGAACTCCTAAATCCATATCTCTCCAAATGTTCTCTGAAGCTATAACATTTCACACACGTAAAACTCGGAATCAACACACAAGGAACCAATATATCTCCAATAGCGACGAGTATAGGCAAAGATTGAACTAGAAGCGACGCCACCATTGTCAACATGAAGAAAACCGTCCTTACACATCTCTTGATTCTTTCAAGATTTCCTTTTCCGGCGGCCATGGCCGGAATCTATTTCTAAACCCCTTCCAAAAAACTGGATCTAACGTCTGACTCTCCTCTCTTCCCCTCTCCTCTAGTCTAATCAAAGATCGTCGTTTTTCAGATCACCAATCAAGTAGGGCTTTCTTCAAGCACCAAATGACGAAACCCTAGCCGACCAGGCGGTTTCAGTTGACGGCAGTTTTCGGCCATTTGACGCACAAAAATGGCAACTCGGCAGTTAAAACTACATTTAAACATCCGGCAACAACACCATGGCTAGGTTTTCCGGAAAATCAAGAGAGAGAAAGAGAAAAGAGGTAAGAAATTTTTTTTTCATTCTTTCTAATCAGAAAGGCTGCATTTCAGGAGATGGAGAAAAACTGGTTTTTATCGGAGTTCTGTTCTTTCTCTCTCTAAAACTCTCTTTCTCGTGCTTTTTATTCAAAAGAATTTTTTTTTTTTTTACTTCGTTTTCATCGATTAATTTTACTGTGTTTATAACGATATATAAATCAAATAATTTTAACTTTAGTTAATATGACTCCACTTGTTCCCTTCCCACCTGTTACGTACCTGGCATTTTTATTTTTTCAATTTAAGGACCAAAATGCCACTAAATATCTTCTCTTTTGACAGTTACATCCCGACAACTTGTAATGAATTGTTTTTTATATGACGAAACTGCCCTCGCGTCTGGTAGCTCCGCAGCGGAGCGCCCATAGCGCCGCCGCACGGCGCATTGCCTTAAACTTTCTCGACTTCTTCAACTTTTTGTAACCGTTATAAGAAAGGGGATACGACCTTTATAATTAAAGAAGACGAGGACAATTCACGGAAATGAGTAATTTATGTGGCGTTATATACTGAGTTCGATTTCATTCACCCATTCCTTAACGTGGGTGAAAAAAACCCAAACGATGTTTTAGCCTGAAACCATCTCTACATTAACTTAGAAGTTAAAACAAAGAATAAAAGTTGCGAGTTTTGTTTACCCACATTAAGAGTGAATGAACAAAATTGGACTAAAAAAGTTGTTTATAATGTGACGAAATTGCTCTTAAGTCAAGTCGCAGAATGACCAGAGAATTGTCGTGCATATATTTTTCAATTATAGGATCAAAATCTTATTTTGACCCAATTTTTCAAACAGTTGAAAATGAATCTCCATTTCTAAACCAAAACCTTAAAAACCAACTTTGGTTGATATCTTTCCTTTTTTGGAGGATTTTTGGATCAAACGAGATATAAGTCTTAGGTTTAGTATTGTGAATTGTGTAAAAAATAATAATTTGTATGCTTTTTCTTTGTCTTTGAGTGACGATTCCAATGTGTATGTTCATAGCATTTTTCCTACATACACTCATACTTTTCGTATGTTCATAGTAGTCTGCATAATTTTTCGTCCATATTAGTGATGTATCTATACGTTATAATTGTACTATGAGTAATAATCCAAAACTACCCTCGTAAGCGATTTCCATAGCCTATGAGTAGCGGTTTGTTTCTATAACCTGACGAAGGTGGTGATTCTGTTGACGGCGTCTTCGCTCTTGATGGGTCCCTCCAAAAACAAATAGTCTAAAAATTACCCAAAAAAAATTGATCAAGATGGTCCCGAGGAAGACATTTGAGACATTCAAAATATTTATACGACCGTTATATTTGAAAAGGGAGAGGGTAATTTAGGGAATTAAGTAATTTGTAGGGGCGGCGAAAAATTGAAATTTAAGGAGCAGTTCCCGAGAACGTGACCGTTAGATGGGCAGAGAGAGAGAGAGAGAGGAGATCGTGGTCGGGACCAAAATTCTAAAACATTATTACGACGAGTCACGTCGGATATGCTATGGGGCATTGGGGAGGGGTGCCAGTAGGTATTTGCCTTGTGGGTCCCATCTTGTCTCATTCTGAGTGGATGACACGTGCCATAAGTACAGCACCAATTAACGTGTTTTTGAAAAAGATGTTACGAGGATGGGGAATCCAATAACGGTCAGATTTATTAATTAGATGCTCTCGTATCGTACGGCGATTCGTCAGTCAGATACCGTATCGTTTTCTGCACAAAAAAACGTATCGTATCTTGAGTTTACTCCAAACTTTTATTTTTTACATTTGAGTTTACCCTGCTTGTGGGTCCACATGGTGATTTTTAAGGGGCTAATTTTGCATAAAAATGATAAAAAAAGAAATTAAAAAAATTTAACCACATTATTTTAAAATTTGCCCCATCAAAATATTATTGAAATTTTAATTTTTTAGAATCTATTTTAACTTTATTTTTTGAATGAGTTATCAACATGGGTCATGTTAACGTGTGCCCTAAGGGCACACGATAAGGTTATTTTTCAAGGAATTTTTTTTGCAAGTTAGAGGTCTTCAAATCAGCTGAATTTTTGTAGACATAATATTATCATTATTCATAATATATCTACAAAAAATTAGCTCAATCAAAAATATCTAACCCTCCAAACAAATCACTTTAAATGTAAGCCGTTCATTCACACTATTAAAGTCTAAATTAAGTGTTCGTGGTGTTAGAGGGTGCTAGAGGTCTCGGATTGAGCTGATTTTTTTAGATATCATCCAAATAGTATAAATAACATACATATCCAAAAATCAGCCTATTTGGACAAACTTAAGAAACTAAACAAAATACAAAACCTAAAAGCTTATCATGTACGTATTAACAAAATGCATACAAAATTGTTAAAGTTACAAAAAAACTAGGATACACTTTACAAGAATTGAACGGTTTTTCCATATCAATCACATCTCTACCACTATTTAGAAATCTACAATAGCTTTGAATTTTCAACCACAACTTTTAATGATGTTGAAATTTAGTAAGACAATGTGATTTTCCTAAAATGATGATACAACCAGAAAACCATAAAAATCAATCCTTTTCTAACAAAATAAAAGAAAATTGAAAAAGCAATCTTTGAATCATTTTTATGAACCCCACACAAGTAGGGTGTAAATAAACTATAAGGCAAGTATTATGGCAGTCTCAAACCGGGATAAGTCAAGTACTAAGGTGGTGACTTTTGATAGGGTTAAAAGTTTTAGAATGTGATGATTTTTTTTAAAGATGATCTACATGGTGAGGATAACAACCACACCAAATATTAGCTATTAGATCGTATCCAAATGGGCCCCATACACTTGGTGTTTCGAAACATACGAAAACATTTATACAGCAAAATAAACTTTGAAAAAAAAAATTAAACTAAAAAATTTTGGGCGGCAGAGGGATTGTCGCCCCACACTCCTTCTGTCGCCCTCTATTCCTTTTATTGTTGTCCCAAATTTTGGTTCCTTAACCTTAGTACTTGCCCATCCCTCTAACTACCGTTTGAGGCCTATTGCACCAAAAAATAGGGGATGCCATAGTACTTGCCCTAAGAACGATTTTTTTTTTTTTGGGTAGAAGTGAGACTATTGTCCGAATTACATGCCTTTGAAACACCGTAAGTGGGTGAGGACTGAGCATATAACTGCCACAAACATAGGAAAGACAAAGAGAAGTCGCCCCATAACAGCGAAGAGAAAGTCGCCTAGTAACAGCAAAGAAAAAGTGGCCCAGTAACGGCGAAGAGAACACCCCAAATGGGTACCTACACATACATACATCTATATATATACCAGATAGAAATTACATTGACCTCACTCAATAGTAATACCACTGCTAAGAAGTTTGGAACCCAAGATCTCCATGTTATAAGGATGGATGACAACCAACAGAGCAAGTAGTTGTTGGCACTATAAGAACGAATTAGGTGTAAAAAGTAAACGATTGTAAATGTCAGGTCTCTATTTCTCGTCTATCTTTCGATAGGTTGACACATTTTAAGGCTTATTTACATGAAAGATCTTAGCAACAATTACTAACACAAAATTTATCTTAGGACTTCCTTAATAACGATGAGGAGTTCCAACCACTGTGCCAAGTTAGCTGTTGGTTGGGCAATTAACCTGATTAATGACATAGGATACATATGTATTACTTTGTAAAAAAGGGTCATCACTCAATAAAGTTCTCATCTTGAATCATATCGATCTAACATAATATTCCCATTCTTTGATGTTCCATATCTGTTAAAAGCAAATTCAAATTCTTTGGCCTAGCGAGAAGAAGATAAAATCCAAAAAATAAAGTTCATTCCTTTGAATTTTCTGACTTGGTTTTAAAATAAAAATGGTTGTCTAATTTATAAAAATTAATGGTTGGTTTAGATGGGGATTTTAAATTTTGTAACCATTAATTTGAATAAAATGGTTACAAAATTTTGTCACCCACAGGCTGATTTTGGTCTTGAAACACGCACTATACAAATAAGTTGCCGTACGTCTGTTTTACATTTTATAAAATATATATTATTCTTTGTTTTTATATGCGTGCAATTTTGTTACAAGAAAAAAAGAAATAGTGTGGCGCTAAGGAATTTAAATTAATGCCCAATATTTCATCCTCGAGATTCTCATTTTTTTTATCTTATTAATAAATTTTTTTTTATAGTAATTAAACGTCCATCACATGTATTACACGTATTGTCGTCCTATATGTGACTAGGCTTGTGTAAAATGATAAATAATGGTTTTATTATAGCTTTTTATCAATAAAAATGACCCTCATTTGTAAATAAAAAAAGGGAATTAATTTTATTGAATTTGAAAAGAGAAAATAAGGAGAAGAGTGAAAGAAATTCAGACATGTTTAGCTGTCTTTTGATCCATGAAAGGAGTGAAAGATTTAGAGATTTCCCTATACACATTGTTTATTGGTATAATAATCTAATATTTTAATATAAAATTAGAGACAGATTTTTTCTTTATAAGAAGTCAAATAAAGAATAAACACTTTAATATTATTAAAAAAGTATAAGACAAAAAGAAAAGAGAAAAAGAGAATTTTAGAGAGAGAAAAGAGGGGACTTTGGGAAAAAAAGGCATGGAAATTACATCATCTTGTCATGCCAATTCAGGTGATCACAGTGAGTGGGTCCGAAAACCTAATCCCTAATCAGATATTTTCAAAGAAAAATCTCTAAATAACCAATTGGATAACTCTCAAATTTTATTTCAAATGCTTTAATTAGTGTTTTTTAGAGGTGGAAAGCAGGGATGACACCTAATTTACTGTCTTTTATATCCAAATTTGAAAAAAAAAAAAAAAAAACCATTTGATTTGTTTGCTGTATTTGTTATTGTTTTTAAGTGGTGGAAAGGTAATTTAAAGTTGTATGTACACCCAGGCATGCTTCTTTTCCCTATTTTTTTGGGCTCTAAAGGGCCCATGAATTGGTTATAAAATTAAGATTAGAATGTGGGCCCAAAAAGAAATTTTCAATTTCTGTTAGGTTTTTTATATTTGAGCAACCTGAAATTTTGTTGATATTGTACTCTGCAGCATAAAAATAATTGTGCAAAGTAGGGGCGCCATTTTTTTCATTTATTCTTTTGAATAAATGGTGAAGTTTTGCATGAAAATGGGCATTCGGTTCCAGTTCTGAATCAAAACCTAATGCCCATGTTTTCCAATCCATTTTGTTTTAGGAGGGCCAATCCTGAGCATAAGTGAGTAAAGCATTACGTCGAACCCTCTGAATTTTTAGGGTTCCTAAATTATATTTTTACTTCATATAAATAATAAATTTTTATTATTTGAATATATATATATATAAGAGCACATTTTTCGAATTTACTTGGGGCCTCCGAAACATCAGGGTTGGCCCAGTGTTTTAGTATGAAAATTCAATGTGAGACTAAGAACTCGTATGATACGTATGGTCAGGATCGACGACCGTGTTGTTTCATGGCCTATATCCATGATGATCAAGCACATGAATGATGAGTGACGAAGCTAAAAAAAAGATCATTTTTAGAAGGACGGAGGTTATTGCACCCCCTCTTAGAACGTCCTCTTATAACGCTCCCGCCTGTGGAGCTCACATGCGATACATTTAGGGGGTTAATTTTTTTAGACGATATTCTCATCACTATGTATATCATCATATTTAAAAATCAGCTTATTCTAAAATTTTAAACCCCCTCAAATTTATCCTTAAAAATTAGTCACTATTTGACCCCTCAAATAGTTACCAAATAATTATCAATTTTTAAAGGTTTATTTGAGGTTAGAAGTTTTAGAACGAATTGATTTTTAAATATGATGATATACACAGTGAAGATAACATCCTCTAAAAAATTCAACTCCTAAATGCATCGTATGTGAGCCCCACAGGTAAGGGCGTTCTAAAGGGAGTTTCTAAGAGGGGGTGCAATAACCTCCCTCTTTTAGAATATGATCACATATATGATGAAGCAAAAACGTCAGAAAAACGCTGTGAGCCACACAGCGATCAACCATATGTGTTGGTGATGGACGGCTCACTAGTCACTCCCCTGATCAGTGCCGTTTTGATGATGCACCAAAAAACTAGCTAGGTTGGTAGGTAAGAAAATTTTTAAGGGAACATATATTATAATGACTCAAAGATAAAACCTTTAAAAGGATCACGCTGTTTTGCATGGGCAAGAGTAGAGCCACAGGCCTGGGAGACTTGACTAAAATTAGAAGTTTTAGCCATTGAATGGTGTGGATTTTGAATTTTCTTATAAATCACATTCTTTGCAAAGAAAAATGCTAAACTTGCTGTATTTTTTTACTGCAAACCTTACTGCCTAGTTATCTCACGGTTCTCAAATAATTTCATACCCCTCGCAATTTGTGTCATTTCTAAATTAACACAAATACCCTACTAAATAACCTTTGCAGTAAGGTTTGCAGTAAGTGCAGCATCACCGCTTTATAAAACTTGCATATTCGTTGTATGGGCTACTGCAACTAAGCTGTAGCATTACTCAACTAAACATTCGGATGCACATGGGTGTTTGGTCCAGCGTTTGTGCACTCCAATGACTTGGGAGGTCTTGGGACCAAAACTCTTTGAAGTAAGGTTTGCAGTAAGTGTAGCATCACCGCTTTATAAAATTTGCATATCCGTTGTATGGGCTACTGCAGCTAAGCTGTAGCATTACTCATGAACTAAACATTCGGATGCACATAGGTGTTTAGTCCAACGGATGTGCACCCCTCCTATGACTTGAAAGGTTTTGAGATCAAAATTCTTAGCCTGTGGTTTGCTATTACTAGTAGTATATAATATTTAGTAGTAAATAAGATAGTCCTTCGGCGGAAGTTATGATAGCCTTATGGTGGCAGTTTCTGCTTTTCACACGTCTTTCTTGATGTATCTGTGCTTCTTATAAATGTATCTTGAGCATTAGTCTCCTTTTAAAAAAACTGACGTCGGTATTGAAAATAGGAATCTTGACTGCAAATTTATATGTGTGGGTTAATGTTTGAATGACGTAGTGTAGTAGTCAATAGCCGTTATATTTGAAATTCAAAACAATAGAAACCTGGCTCCATACATGTGTCCCAATGATGTCAGCAACTGCCTGCGTTTCCACTGGCACGTCTCATGCAGAGCTTTATTCAAACCACAAATATTTTGGACCATGTAAGAGTCAGTTAATAATAGGCACAAGATAGACTTCCATGCATGGATAATAAACTGGTGATTTCAGCAAGATTATTATCTAGGAGTAGGGATCAAATACCCCCATTCAAGAACGCCCAATGTGCACCCTATTACATAGAAGAGTATGATCTAAGGGATGATTTTCGGTGACAATGATCTCCTCACTACATATAGATCATAATATCTAAAAATCATTGAGTTCTAAAACTTCTAGCCTCCTCAAATCAGATCATCAAAACCTTAAAATTTTATGTTTTTTAAGATTCAATTTTAGTACAAATTTGCGACCAACTTTTGATGAGGTTAGAATTTTTAGAATTGGATGGCTTTCGGATATAATGAAGTATAAGGTGAGGAGAACAGTCTCACAAAAAACAAGCCTTTGGATTCTCTCTTTGTGAGCCCCACGTGAATGGCGTTTAGTTGGGGTATTGTGGATGGGGCATTTTATCCCTTCTCATTATTTAAATAGAATGAAATTTTTAGTCTCTTTTGCCTTTGCCCTTTGAATTGTGTCCAGTTAACAGTCGAGATTGAATGATTGAGCTATCCATTTTACACAACTAGGTAGGACTCTGATATAGATGATCTAAAGGTTTATTTCTATTGAGAATAATTTATTCATATAGATCATCCTCCTATGGAATCACATCATCTTAAAAACATCTAACACCCTAAAACATTCAACAACCTTAGAATTATCGTTGAAAAATTTCACCCTACATCTAGATAATCGAGCAGATAAAAATTTTAGAATGAAGTGAATTTTTTGGATGTTGTATAACTCCAAATCATAATTAGGTAATGCAAAAAAAATTTAACACTCAATAGAGCTTCTAAGAAACCCTAAAAATAAAATGCTCATGATCTAATAAAGCGTTGGTGATAAGAACTGTTATCGCTTTAATGAATCATAGAAGATGAGATAGCTACTAACTTGAGTTGGTACACTATGACATACTGTTGTTTTGTCTTCTATCAGAGTGGTTGCAGCTTTTGCATCATTTGAAGTGTAGCATCGTTCTTAGCCTTATGTTGTCATTAATATATAAGATTAGTATTAAGGTTTAGACTTTAGACAATAAAAAGATACAGAGAAACAAACAAGAGTTACATTTTTTAAGAGATTGTTTCCCCAAATTACCTAAAAAATAAAATGGTAATTTTAGTGACAGTTGTCACAATCATATTGATGGAACTTAAAATACCACGTGGTGTAATTTGACGGTGAAATTGATCGGCAGCTATTTCAGTGTTTCGCACAACTCCTTTTTAAGAATGTGTATAAAATAGCACTCTTAGACGATCAAATGGTTAGAAATCACTAATTAAAAAAAAGATAATGCTAAGCTTACAGCAATATCTTACAGAATTGCCTACCTAGGCTAATTCAACGGTGGTACAATTTTACGAATATCCTCATGATTCACATCCATCTCAAAGTGATTCGCGTCTACTATAAATTGTCCTTTTCGGTAGAAAATTTTGTAGGTTCTATTGTAACCCTAGCATTATCGTTAAAAAAATTATATTTTGGGGCACGACAGATGGCTGATTTGAAGAAGACATTACCGTATATAATAAAACTTAATTATCTTAAAAAAATAATTATTATTATTAAAAAATTAAAAGATTGGAAGAGTATAGCTCCACGGTTGATAGTGTCACCCTAGGAATCTAGGAAGCACGGACATGGCAATGGGACACGGACACGGGCACGGACACGGACAAGGACACGGTGCGAGTTTTTTTCCTTACAATTTTAACTAAAAACAAGACACGACACGAGAACACGACACATACATGACACCTTTAGTGGAGTGTCCGTGCTTCTTTGCTAGGAATGAATCGAAGTGAAAAGTAATTTTGGGTCAAGACCATGGTTCGCCGACTCGGACTCGGTGGCCGACTCGGTGGTGACCGAGTCCGAGTCCAAGTCAGGACCGAGTCGTACCGATTCAGGTCTGAGGCAAAAAAAAGAAGAGAAAAAGAAAATTAAAAAACCCGAGTCAACCGAGTTGAATCGGCCGAGTTGATTCGAGTTAGACCGAGTCAGACCGAGTCACCCACTATTATTATTATTTTGTGCCAATAGTAAAAAATTTAAATTTTAAAAAAAATCTTTAAAAAAGTTAACTGATATGATTCTGCCGAGTCAACCTAACCAAATCAACCGAGTTGACCGAGTTAAGGTCGAGTCAAGATTGACTCGACCGAGTCGAACCAAGTCATTAACTAACCGAGCATGTTATTAGATAATTAGATAGGTCTCCACCGAGTCCGATCTGAGTCAGTCGAGTCGCGCCTGACTCAAGACTCAAGACTGAGTCATGTGTCGAAATCGAACGTGGATTGCATAACAAAGTGATCGAGGGTCTTACAGCTTTTTTTTTTTTTTAAGCAAACAAAGTGAGGGTCTTATAGTTGAGCAGTGATCAATACCACATCATATTGTTCTACCAAAAAAAGGAAAAGGAAAGAAAATCACAAAGGAGTGTTTGGTACGGTGTTATTGCATGTTTTGTCAGTTCTGACACATTTGGACAGCTGACTTGATTTTTTGGATGAATTACACAAACAAATTTGACAATTAAGACCCCATTAATTTGCAACCAAACACCCTTTTTAATTTGTGGTTTTAAAATTTGCCAGTGGGTTTTTTTTTTCTCAACAATTTTGTTTTTTTTTTCAAGTACCATACGGTCCATACAGAATTTAATTAAGAATGTCTGTGTAGTCCCTACAATGGTTGATGAGATCTTCCACGGAGTCAAAAAAAAATCTCCAAGCAAATTTTAAAAACTTTCCCTCTATATATTCATATAATTTTTTTCTTAAATACCTAAGGTTAGTTTTGATCCTTCTGTGCTAGTAAGGTTTTATTTTTTCTTTTGTTTTTCTTCGACAACGATTTTACTTCAAAATTGTTCAATTTTTTTTTTAATAAATTAATGTTGTAATAAATAATTTATAACTCACTGATGAGTCGAAAAGTGGTGAACAACCGAGCTTATTTTACCAGAAATGAAGCTTTCTAATTTGTACAACACTACTGGAATTGAAGCACCTTTTTTGCTTTTGATGTAATAAGTTTGGGCCCATATGAACCTAATATTACCTTTGCTAGGGTTTCAAGTTTTGAATCCCACGGATTCAAGTCTTGTTTGGTCGAAATACATAGGGACATACGGGTCGGGTACCAGAATTTGTTATCCCCCTTTTCCTCGACCAGTTTCTTTAGCATAGCCGAGATGTCTTCTTATCAATTCCTTCAAAAAGCCATATTTCTTTTCTCAAGTCAGGAATTAATGGGAACCACCCCTTTTATGATCGTTCAAGTGTTTTGGGTTGGAATGTCGGATCAGGGTCTTAAATTGGGTTGAACTCTTGGGGAGGCTTTGGAGCAACTCCACCTGGTGCTGAATTGTGTTGGCACATCGAATTATGGAGAGGAAAATTTACATCCAACTTTTACTTGTTAAGTCAAATTTATTCTTACACTCTGCTTACACCTGTCTGCAAAACCCACAAATTAATGGGTGGAGAGGAAAATTTACAGTCACATGCGTATTTCCGCGACTAAAGATGATTCAAAGGATGGTTTGTTGGTGAAAATGATCTGGTTTACGATTAATTTTCAACCAACTTTAGATGAAGTTAAAAAATCAAAAAGCGATTTGATTTTTTTTTTAGGATGATCTCCATGATGATACAAAACCCAGGTTTAATGGCCAACCTACTGTTTCAAGTAATGAGATGGACTTGGGCTTGGGCTCGAGCTTAATCAGACTAGGTATACGAAAGGGATGGCAATGGGCTGTGGGGAACTTGTGTCATGTGTCGCGGTGTCCGTTATTAATTGGGTTGGGCTTTTTGTGCTTAGTTGTGGTTAGGCTTGGACTCAGCCAAGCTGTAATACTGGTTTGGGCTGAGCCAGCTTTGGGCTTAGGTTGGCCAATGGTCCTGCATCAAGTCTCATTAAAAATACTTATAATTTCAGATAAAATCCAAAAAATCACAGTAAATAATAAAAAGTATAACCTTGAATTTAATAAATTTAACTCATCCATCTACATCCATGTTAGAGATGATGTAATTGGCAATTTCTCTACATTATGTAAATAATTAATGGGCTTGGCCAGGGTTCAAAACTTATGCCCAAGCTAAAGCTGGGTCCAGCTGTGCTTGGGCCTTTGGAAGCCTCTAATTTTTTTCTTTGGAGTATTATTTGGACCAACATAATTTTGCCTTTGTGGGCCTACGTTGTGAATAACCAATGGCTTTTTTTTTTTTGTTGAGAAAATATGAATATTTCTTAACAAAAATCGGCCCATTAAAAAACTATCATTAAAGATTGATAGATGTTAAGAAAAATATTAACCGTTCGTTAGTCTTTATGCGAGCCCAATTAAAGTGTGGACAAATAATGACCAAGGAAAAAGGAACAGAAGATCTGGACTCGAAGCATGATGGATATGAATACACGTTGGTGGTGTATGTATCTATACACTTTACATGCGAGTGCAATTTTGTTCTCCCACTTGGAAGGTGGTAGCTAGGTGGGTGAGCATACATCATTTAGCCGCGAGGTGCAAGTTTGCAACATCCCGCCGGTTGGATTGTGTAGGTTTGCTCACTCACCTTACAAATGGGGTGAACAGAGTGAATCACACTCAAAATACCACGTGGCAATAGACGTCATTTCCGATAGACGATTGACCAGTATTCCATTCTCTGTTTTTTATTTTCTTTTATAAAACTCCCATTTTGACTCCCAGTCAAAGACCACAAATCTGATTGATACTTAATTTAATTAGTCACTATCTAAATCTTACTTATACTATAAGATTACTAGAATAAGTCCAATGTTTAACCATTTGATAATTTTTTTTATAATTATATTCTGTTTTGTTGACTCCATTACATTTTGTCATTTTATGACTGACCTACATTCATTCCTTTCTAAAGGAAAATATGATTATTGGACAAACTAAATGTGTGCCTAGACCAGGCAACGGGTGACTTGGCCCGTCAACCCGGCCCTAACTCGATCCGCCAAAGTCGACTATAACCCAACCCGCCAATTAAACGGATAGATTTAGGGTTGACATTTTTGGACCCGCGGGTCAGTAGGGTCAATCCGCCCAACCCGCGAGGGTGACCCGCCAACCCGTGAATTATAATTTTTTTTTAAAATAACACTTTAGTTTTAGTTTTTTATAAATAATTTTTAATTTTAATTTTTAAATTTTAATTAGTAATTTAATCTTTCAACTAGTAAATTTGACAAATTTTAATCTAATTAAAGAGTTTTAAGTTTAAAATAATGATTAATGAGTAATAAATAGTCTTTAAAATTTTTAAATTTTAGTTAGGGTCAACCCGCCTAGAATCAGGGTTTGGAAAACTGACCCGTTTATTAAACGAGTCAGGGTTAGGGTTGAGCAATATTGACCATTTAACCCGCCAACTCGGCTAGGGTCGACCCTAACCCTAACCCGTTGCTAGGTCTATGTGTGCCTGATGTGGAAAATGGGACCCACCATCATTCTCATGTTAAAATTGATTTGAAGAATTTTCCAACCGATGTGGCAGGTGGGAAGGACTATGCCAGCTGTATTTCTGGCACCAATTATGGTAATTGGTTGGTCCAAATACATTACTCCTTTCTTAAATCGGTCTAGCTGGGATGCCAACTTGTAGGCCAAGTAGTGTTATGCGCGTCTGGAAAAAATAATTTTCTCCCAAGTAATGAATATTGGAAGAATGCAAAATTGGTGTTCCATGTATCAATAAAGTTTTTTGGCCCGACCATTTTACAAAATTGGTGTCAGATACTTATGTGGCAGGATAGGATCCACCATTTTTCTCCTCTCAAAAGTGTTATGAGGAGTTTCCAACTTATGTGGCAGTGAGACCCATCATGTCACATAAACAACTGGCATTTATTTTGTAAAAGGGTCGGGCCAAAAAGCAGCACTCTCAATGTATTGATTGCTATAACTAATTATGGAAGCTCAAATATTATATTGTCTATCATGAGAATCATAATTTTCATAGTGAATACTAACAACGGAATTAACCAAACTTTGGTCTAAATGTAGCTAATATATAACGCATGTTATTCCTAATCTTAAATAGAATGTAACGATCCTTAATTTAAAAAAAAAAAAAAAAAAAAAAACCATTTGATTTGTTTGCTGTATTTGTTATTGTTTTTAAGTGGTGGAAAGGTAATTTAAAGTTGTATGTACACCCAGGCATGCTTCTTTTCCCTATTTTTTTGGGCTCTAAAGGGCCCATGAATTGGTTATAAAATTAAGATTAGAATGTGGGCCCAAAAAGAAATTTTCAATTTCTGTTAGGTTTTTTATATTTGAGCAACCTGAAATTTTGTTGATATTGTACTCTGCAGCATAAAAATAATTGTGCAAAGTAGGGGCGCCATTTTTTTCATTTATTCTTTTGAATAAATGGTGAAGTTTTGCATGAAAATGGGCATTCGGTTCCAGTTCTGAATCAAAACCTAATGCCCATGTTTTCCAATCCATTTTGTTTTAGGAGGGCCA
>MVGT01004293.1:1100361-1114695 GCA_002174775.1 Macleaya cordata
ACACAATATTGGGCTGAAAGCCCTCCTTTTATACCAGTTTCAAGTAGAGGACAAGCAATTTTTGTTTTATAAGTCTAATCCCTACTTTTTAACGTTTTATAAGGAAAGGAGTTAATTCCTTCTTTTATTTTAAAACTCTAAAATTTTGGTACCTAATTAACATATGGCCCAATCTATTATTTATTATTGGGTCAACAAAACTCTCTCTTAGGTGTGGGTTAAAAAAACCTACATTATAAACATATGACACAATCTATAGGAGAAGCCTTTCTCTAAACTTTCTAATTATTTAATAAAAAAATTCAAAAAATCATTTTAAAAAGAAGTCCATGTGCCTTGCACGGGATTTCGGGCTAGTCATAATATATGCTATAGGAGAAGTCTTGGGTTAATAAAACCCTCTCTTTCTTGTGGGTTAAAAAAATCTACATTATAAATATAAATTCAAATTTTAAAACAACTAAATTTTCTAATTGTCTAATAAAAAAATTAAAATTTTTTTTAAAAGAAGCCCCGTGCCTTGCAAGGGATATGGGGGCTAATTTATATACTCAATGGTAAAAGTTAACAATGCTTCCAAATTGGCTATGATTTAATTTAATATTCATTGACCCCACACTTTTGATATGGCCAATAAAATAATGCCACATCGATCATTATATATATATATAGCATCATCATTATTTCATAATAATTTAATTAATTAATTTCAACTACATTTTCATGTATATAAAGGTCCCATGTATATCAGCTGTCACTATCTTTTTTGATCAGCTAGCTGTTACTATTTGTCTCTTGGCTATATATATATATTGCACCCCCTCTTAGAACGCCCCCTCCTCTAGGGTCCACATGTGATATATCTAAGGGCTGATTTTTTTACAGGATGTTCTTCTTACTATGTATATCATCATATTAAAAAATCAGCTCGTTCTAAAACTTTTAACCCCATCAAATTACTTCTTAAAAATTAGTAACTATTTGACCACTCAAATAGTTACCAAATAGTTACTAATTTTTAAAAGTTAATTTGAAGGGGTTAGAAGTTTTAGAATGAAGTGATTTTTTAATATAATGATATACATTGTGAGAAGAACATCATGCAAAAAATTCAGCCCTTAGATGCATCGCATGTGGGCCCCACAGGAGGGGCGTTATAAGGGGCATTCTAAGAGGGGGTGCAATAACCTCCCTCTTTTTTTTTATATCCCAAACCATGCATTTAGATATCATGTGCATATTATGACAACATATATTCTTCTATATAACATGGGATATCTGCCTTTAGGTTGCTAAATGTGATAACTTTTTCAATACCTAGCTAGCAGCTGGTTAGTTGCAAGCTAGAAGTGATCATAGAATCTATTTCAAATATCATCATCATAATAACATACAAAAAAGAAAGAAAGCAAACAGCATCTTAATTATAAATGAATTGAAAGAGGCTGCATGGCTTTTTGTTTTTGTCCTTTGAAATAAGAGCACGTGTAGAAATGAATCCTGCATTGTCCAGTCTCACTTTGATTTCAAATGCCACACACTTATTCTGCCACATAGCATTTGTCTTGTGTTCTACACAAACTCTCCACATGCATTCTATTATATGCTCACAGTGTGCCCATCCAAGCTCATGCACTGATCTATTAGCTAGAATTAGAAAGTAGTACTGGCCTAGGGCACCTTTAATTCTCTTTAATTCTCTCAGATCTCTCTCTATATATAAACACACCATGATTCCATCTTCATTTTTCATTTTTCATATAACCCTTTGATCACTAGCTAGCTACTTCTACGAACTAACCTTTTTATATACAAATTTCACTTATTACCCAAAAAAAAAAACATTACATTTTCTCCCTAGCTAGCTAGTAAGACAATGTCAGACTTTTATTCCATGACATGGTACAAGAGATCTCATGGTGAAGGAGATGATGACAATGATGGTGGTCGTTATGATTATGCACCAGCTGCATCCATGGAGGGTACTCTTGGTACTGGTTATGATCAGTACTACCATGCACCTCCAACTTCTAGTACTACTGCATCCATGGAGGATGATGATAGTGACGACGATGACGATGATGACGATGATGGTGGTTATGATTATGCTCCAGCTGCATGATGATCCAATATATTGATGCATTATATGGATCGAAGTTAAATAGAAGCTGCTAGCATATATATAATATTGGTGTTCGATCCGTGGACTAGGTACTAGAGAGTATAGACAACTTAAGACTTAAAAAAACCCTATATAGCTAGTCGATCAGGGGGCTCCAAAAACCCTAATTTTTTCGTGTTTTCGTTTTTGGTAGGTCTCAATAATTAAATAGCTAGGTATTAATTGCTCTTATATACATACTAATTAAGGTGTGCCTTTTAATTTAGTCACTTGTAGAAGATTAATATTAATAATAAATATGTATTGATTAATATAATAATGGAAGCTTCAATATATACATAAAATATTTATTGTCTATCTATAATTATGAGAATTAATCATTTGATCTGATGGAATTAACAAAACATTGGCTGAAAATAGCAAGTACGTACGTCCAGTAGTACGTAGGTTTTCAAATCCATATGTAAACATACATTAATTTACATACGCTAGCTCGAACTGATGACCCGAATGAGAATGAATATGACAATGACGATAGTCGATCTGGTATAAGTAACCACATAATACCTTGGCTGAAAATGAATGAAATTAATTGACTTGTTTGATTAAGACCTTAATTCAAAAATAAAATATCTAGAAGGTGGTTTAATTAATTAATTAATTAATACAAAAAAAAATTGCTGATCGATCATCTTCTGATTAAAAATAGAAAGATAAAAAAAAATGTGCTAAAGATTTCCCAATTAATGATATATTAATCATTAATTTATGAGCATATATATTTATAAAGATTTATTCATTCATCAACCTATATATGATGATAATTAATGCTTACACGTATTAGATTTGAGGACTTAATTGTTCAAATATAATGTATTTATCCACAACGGTTTTGATTAATTAAATAAAAGAGTAATTAATTCTAAGATGATGTACCGGATTTGCGAACCCAACTTTTAGAGCTAGCTGTATTAAAATACAAAAGATTATAGCTAGCAGTCAAGAATTTACAACTTAAAGTAATTGGGAGATTTTAGGGTTTAGGGTAATTAAATCATTGGAAAATATTATTTTCAAAATTGATAGGCATGCAAAGATATCAACATGGTTTAGGGTTATTACTAGTTAGAGTTACAATCAGTGATCACTAAACTCTCCCGGCAGTCTGAAAGATCAACCTTCATAAAACACTCATCTAAATAATGTACATCGTACATAATTTGCATATTAATTATGTCAACATTCTATAATATGGAAGAATATTGCTACCTACCTTATTGCGAGACAATTTGACGTAGCAACTTTGTAATTGTTGAGAAGTGTAGTCTCATTTACCGAGGAAACTAAGGCTTAGGACGCGGTTAAATTGGCAAGGGTTTGGCAGTCGGAGGCTGCAGGGATGCTCGGTGCAGCTAGTCATCAATCGAAGAAGACATATGACAAAGAAGACGAATAGGGAGGAGAAAGAACATGGACTTTGGTATTTTGTGTTTGTGATGATGTTCGTGTACTCGTGTTGGACTTTTCTGGGTCCAAGGAAGCTGTTGTAAGTGCGTGAACCATAGTGATGTGTTTTGAAAACTTTGGTTTGAATCTAGGTTTCTTGTTTGATTTTTAATTGGGATAATTTAGCTTACCCCCTCAGAATTACCCCTTCAAAGATCCCGTATTTAACTTACTCCCTCATACTTACAGTTTCCGTCATTAGACCGTCTAAAGGCGCACGTGTGCATCACACAAATCTTATTATGACCAAAATACCCATCACACACTAAACACGTGACTCACTTAAAGACTCAAATTTAAAACCACCATCTTTTTTTTTTAAATAACCATTAAACCACCTATCTTTAAACCTAAAATCACTATCAACTCAAAACCACTATCTCCACCTAAATCCATACCATCAACAGTCATGGTCCTTATGAAGGTTTGTTAATGGCAGATTGCTTTCTCCATCCAAAATTCTGTCGAAATATGACTGCTATCATAACAAACCAACGAAAAAATTCAGATTTCTTTGAAAATTTTTGACAAAGTAAAAAAATTAAGAAGTATGCTTTCCCCAATCTGTGGTTAGGATGTTTTATTTGAAAATTTTTCTCAGAGGATGAAACCTTAACAACAAACTGGATTTAGTAGAGAAAATGTCTTTTTTCTAATAAAAGTAAGATTTAAAAAAATTATTTTTCTCTCACTCCTCTGGTTTTCAAAATTTCATATTTTTCTCAAAAATTCAAACATTACAATGTATCCTTATTCTCCGTTTTTAGATTTCATCTTAATTTTCTCTCTTCTTTGTAATCTTCTTCAACTTATCACATCTCCAATAATGGCAGCAACAACCCAGATCTTCAAATAAAACACTTTTAATGAAACCCTAATCTATATGCTTTCATTTATATCTCAAGCACAAATCAACCTGTTCTAATTTAAATTCTAAATACGTACAGATACAAAAAGAATATCTATATGCAATCAAAATGTAATATAGAAACCTGATAGGATCAATTGATCAAAATCATTTGGAGCTGTTGGATCAACAGTAGAAATTAAGAAGAGAGAAACCAATCCGCCATTAAAGAACTTTGGTGAAGCTTGCTCCTTCTCTCTTTAAATCTTTTTTTCTCTCTCTAGGAACTTTGGCACCATATAAACTCTATGTGAGAAAAAAATACAGACAATATCTATCAAGGGTTAGGAAGATGGTGGTTTTGGATCGAAGGTACAAGTTTTTGGGGTTGAAAGAGAAAAGAAAAAGTTGTTTGGGGTTGGTACAAGTAATACACGTGTTATGCACGTGATGGGCATTTCAGTCAAGAATAAACATACGCTACATAAACTGTTAGTTTGAGGGGGTAAGTTAAGTTCAGAATCTTTGAGGGGGGTATGTTCAAATCGCCATTATTTCTGAAGGGATAAGCTAAATTAACCCTTTTTAATTTTGTTCTGACTCCAATTTTGTTAGAGGTATAAATACACCTCAATATATATATATATATATATATATATAGTATGTTTTGTGTATATGCATTCTGTCAAGTGCTTATATATATGAGTCTCCCCACTTACGCGTGTGGGTTTGATGTCCAAACACACTATGCACGTTTTCATACATGCGAGCTTCGCGCGCGTGACAAACTCATTTTGCTTCCTCACACGCGCTACGTTGTCAAATTATGTGGCGCGTTATATGATATCATTTGACGTTAAAAGAACAAACATGTTATGCGCTCGACAAAATCAACCCTTAGATTTACTTCACATGGGTGCACGAATACGTGTAAGTCAAATGTAAGAATAAAATGGGTATTATGTGCACCCACTAGGAACGATACATGCACTGATGTTGATCTAGATGATGAATATATTATCATTACAAAAAATCAGCCCTTGGATCAACTCAATGTGATTCCTTTGATATTGTAAACTAAATGTAAATAAATAAATTGAGTTAGGGCCTTAAAAGTTTATATATATATATTTAAAGAGTTGTCATGCCGCCGCCACCCCCACAGCCTACTCTCTCTCTCTCTCTCTTCCCTTCACACCCTTAAACCCTTTCTCTCTCATGCATTTCAGGGGCTGACGCCCCTTAGTCAACCCAAACGACTTAAAAGGGGCAGCCCTTAGACACTAGTAAAGATAGAATTGTACTACTAAATTCTTTGATTATGTGTGCGAAATTTTTTGTACTATTTTTCGGTACTATTTTTCATTTCATGATACTCGTGGAGTTAGGGTTTTGAACAGTAATTGGTCGGCTGGATTGACGTGCCAATTAATCGATCAGAGGATAGCGCCAATCAGGAACTGCAACGTCAAGTTGTCGCGTTCCCTTGATTCGTCGCCGTAGGAATAGCATTACTCATGAGATGGGATTGCTTTTAGGCTGCCACTAGTCTATACCTTTTATCACTACCTGCTGATGATGAGTTGAAGTGATATATACCTTTTTATCATCTAAAAAAGAGCACCTTGATCGATATATGCTTTTCCCTGATCTCCAAACCTTAGGCACGTGCAGGGATGTATCCTTGTTGGTCTAGTCACGTGTTAATTCCACGTAGCACATCCTTTTTGTTCCACATGTCACTTGTCTTGTGTTCAACACAAATCTAAACCCTTACTCCACACTCTCACTGGACATCCTCCTGCTTTAGACTGATGAGTTCACACAATAATCACACTTTCTTCTCTCCCTCTCTCTCTCTCTAGATCGATCTCTCTTTCTCTCTCTATAAATACACCTAATAACAGCTATTTCTCTATTATCTTATCAAAACTTCTAAGAGCTAGTCTTTAATTCTTAAGCTGCTTCAATATTTAGTATTTTTTCCACTTATTTCTCTCACACTATATAGCTAAAACAATGTCAGGCATTTCAATGACATGGTACAAGAGACATGGTGATGGAGATGATGATGATAAGGGTGGTTATGATTATGCACCAGCTGCATCCATGGAGCAGGGTCATCATCATGGTGGTTATGATGATCACTACAGCTGCTATGTACCAACTACTACTAGTACTGCTGCATCCATGGAGGGTGATAGTGATGATGACGATGATGGTGGTTATGATTATGCTCCAGCTGCATGAATATTAATAATTGAGGTTAATTTAAGTTCATGGCAGAGAAATTAACTAGACTTATCAAAACCCTAACTTTATTATCTTGTATCTTAGTAGGTCTTTGTGTTCTTAAGTGATCAATCGAGTTCAGTATATATAGTAGCTATAGCTAAGCACTAATCTGCATTTAGCCTTTTATTAAAGAGAGCGAAATATGTATTGTTGTGGGTCTGAAAGGTTAGTTTTGTAGAGGATTAATATAAATAATAAATTAATATAAATTTGAAAACTCTCTTGATTACATTTTATTCTGTCATTTTAATTTCTTAATGTGAGGAATCTATAGATCTTGTCGTCTCTTTTTAGAGTATGGGCACGTTCATTTCTTAATGTGGTATTTTATTAAGTGATTTGGATCACATGGCCCTATCATGTGTATAGCATACTTCTTGTCATATTAAATTTGTAGGCATTCAATTTAAAATTAATTAGAAATAATCGAAGAGGTGTGAGATATTATATACTTTATTAATTACATGGTTTTCATCTTTCCATGTGGGAACAATGATGCTAACATTAAAATCGAGGTTTTGGAAAGTATGTCAAAGTGTAACATAGTCCCGTGCATGCCATTCCACTCATTTTCAATAAGTTTTGAGTTGGATGCCGGCAAACTTAATATGGACGCAGAGCAGGTTCACTCGTGATAGGCCTAAAGTTTTACATGTTGAGAATAGGTTCAAGATCACACCACATGTGAAGGAGCTCGCGTTGAGAATAGTCCCGCATGAAAAGATAAAAGCCTTGCAATAACCTAATATATATATATATATAAAGATTATGGACCACTCCACTTATTGCGAATTTGTTTTGAGGTTGATACATGTGTCCTGAAGGGAGGCTCATTCGACAGCTTTTGTTAGCATTGCTTAGTAAGAAGTATTAGGCTTACTATCCTTAATTATACCTTAAAACTGGTTTTGTTTAATTGTCCTCACATTGTTTATTGTCACAATCGTCACAGTGGACTGTGGGGTTTACATGTAAATGAACCAAAGATTTATTTTTTATGAGGGTGTTCTCTTTACCATGTTGATCATTTTCATTGAAAATTAGTCTATTCTAAAACTTGTAACCTCATGCATCATTACTAAATGGAATTTAACAGTAGAATTAATGAATGATTCAATCATTGTTGATTTTCAATAATTGGACGTAGGGGATCACAAGTTTTAAAATGGGCTGATTTTTTGTGAGGAAGTTCTTCTCATTACAAAAAATTAACCCTTGGCTTATTTTCATGCAGACTCCACAAACCATTATAACTAAATGATGTAACAATGGTTGTAGAATAAAGATGTAAGCGGATCCAACTTGCTCTTACAATAATATAGATGCATTGAGATATCATATTTATTTATTTTATCGAAAAAAATTAATGAATGGAATTGAACAAATGATGGATCAAAGATGTAAAAATTAAAGAAACAAAAATGCTTAATTAAAGAGAAAAAGATGATCCCAACTGATCACAATCTACTGATAATTAAATGGGATCTTAAATCAGAAAAAAGAGGCAGAGACCCACCAGAAAATAAATGAGCAAGCAGCTTAATTCAATTAATGATGTACATGCCTCCAGTCCACATGAAAATCTGTCTGAAGATTACAAAAAGATTGTCCCAAATCAATTACTAGATTTGCTATTTGATAACCTCAAGTGCATAATTGGCCTGATGGTTAAGCTCTTTTATACAGTCAACAATAAGATCTTACCCGATAGTGTGGTTGCACTATCTCAAAGATTAGTCGAGTGTTTTTTTAGATTTTTAAATTATAATAATAATAATAATAATAATTTTTATTTACAGTCCGAAAGCTTATAGAACTAGCTAACTCGGTTGCCTGACCCTTCCTGCTTTCAACCAAAACACCCCAAATTCAATTCAAGGGCCAATTTCCAAAACATCATCAGTTCATCTACTAATATATCAAAAAAAAACACCCTAAGCTCTATACTCCATGAAATCAACACCGTTATTTTTGTAGTCCGCACTCGGCATCTCGAAGATATATGCTTCTTTGATATATGATGCGATGCGAGTCATGGGTCCCAGTAAGAATACACACTTTGTGCCACAAACAAATTAATATATAAAACCCTAATTCCAAAACAGCCGACAACATATCCCAACCATGAAAAGACTTTTCAAAGGCATCCACTTCTTTCCACTATCCCCTAGCTTGCTAGCCATGTATCTCTCTTAAAAATCAAAACCTCTTTTTGTGAGTCCAAACAAATTAATGAAGGACCCTGACCCCTGCCAAAAGGAACAAGTCCAAGTCATCAAATGTGATCAGGTGTTGTACCCTAGTGTCATTTAGCTTTCCACATGGCACTCTCCGTCTCATGCCACGTGTGTCTCCATTGTGCCTAACACACCCTCCTAGCAATACTACACACTTCTCTTGTGGTTAGCTTGTGCTACAGTGAGTTAAACACCATCCTTAGCTTCTATTTAAAGCATTTCCATCTCTGTCTGTTCATTCAAATTCAATCAAATTATTAAACCATTCAAAGCCCAAATTTGAAGAAACTATGGCACCCATATCAATGGTGATGATGATGATGAAGTTGAGAAGGCATGCAGATGATGATGATGATGATGATCATAGTTATGATTATGCTCCTGCTGCATCAATGGAAGGTGATGGAGATGATGATGATGGTCACTTTGACTATGCACCTGCTGCTTCTATGGAAGGTGATAGTGATGATGATGATGGTGGTTATGACTATGCTCCAGCTGCATGAATTAACAACATGTATGCATGGATATATAAGTCATCATCATCATACATCATATATATATAGCAGAGATATAGAGATTTAACTCCTTAATTGGGTACTAATAAGCCCTAAATTTTGCAGCCAATTGTGACTTACAAGGCAATGTATTAGTGGGTTTTTCTAATCTTAGTTTGTAGTATTTTCTTTTCTTTTCTAATTAGTGTAATTTCAAGGGATTTTTCGAAATCAAAGTTTTTATGGGTATAGGTTAAGGGTATTTGCAGAAGATTAATTCCATGCAGAATTAATGTATGATGACAAAATTGTACAAGTTATGGTTTAATGATAATGATATATCTAAATATTTTATTAATACATATCATGATTAGGTCTTGTTTGTTTCTACAAATGGTGATCGAATTTATAGTTTTCTATAAGTAGATATAAATATGGATGACTGTGCATGGTTTATTCTTCTAACAAAACTATAGAATGTTAATATATATATATAGATAATATAATTAAGTATGTTTAAGGTACTTAGTGGTAATACTGTGTTGCATTTTATCTCACTACAGTACCCACTTGCAAGTCTTTCCACAAATTAATTAAAGTGGCTCTTAATTAAGACTTAATTATTTGTTTTTATGAAATTATTTAAAAATAAAATCTCCCCAAAGGACCTAAATCAATGAGGAAGGGTTTGAGATTATGATCACTACCAAAAATTCATTGGCTTTCAAAATGGCTTTCGAAATGACTGATGATATTGAGAATCCTAGCAAACACAATGAACCATTTTAATTTTTAATAATAAAATAATAAATTTTTTATTTTTTAATTAATTCATGATTTTTTCATCAAGTGAAGTTTTTTTAATAAATTATCTAATTTTTGATTTCAACAAGACATAAAACTGAGAAAAAATGGCTCATAGTATTTACTAGGATTCTCAATATCATTAGCCTTCAAAATTAAATCTCTCCAAAGAACGTACCTAACTCCATGAGAAAAAATTTGAGATTCCAACTTACAACCTCACCAATCGAAAGTCGACCTCTAACCACTATATCAAGAGGTCATTGGCAAATTTAAAAATTAAATCTTTCTAAAAAGCCTAATTCAATGAGAAAGAGTAATTGGGATTCAAACTTCCGACCTCGCCAATAAAAAGAGGATCTCTGACCATTCTACGGAGAGGTCGTTATTAGATTAACATTTATTAATTAAGACATCATGGAAAACTTCATTGAAAGAATTAACTTGATGCCATCGAATCATGCTGCACGCCTTGGATATCCTAATTAAGTACACGAGCCTCCCCACACGCGCTTCGCACGTGTGAGTTTGCTGTCCATCTTGAATTTGATGTGAGAACGCGCTACGCGCGTTTCTCTACACGTGCACTTCGTGCGCTTGACAAACTCATTTTGCCTACGCGCGTGAGAGTTGCCAAATTATGTGGCACATAAATACGTATAAGTTAAATGTAATAATAAAATGGGTATTATGTAGACACACTGAGCATGATACATGCACTAATGTTGATATAGATGATGAATATATCATTGTCACAATAAATCAACCTTTGAATCAACTTAATGCGATTCCTTTGACAGTGTAAACCAAGTGTGAATAAATAAATTGGGTTAGGGCTTAGAGGATATAACTTGTATTTTAGAAAAGTTAAAAAAAATTAAAAAAAAAAATATAAGGACGGACGGTGGAGCTGTCACGCCGCCCCATCCCAAAGCCTCGCTCTCTCTCTCTCTCTCCCCTCTCTCTCTCTCATATATTGAAGGGGGCTGGCGCCCCTTAGCCAGCCCAAATGGCTTAAGGAGGCAGCCCTCACAAGCTATTATAGATGTGCACTGTATGGGCAAAAGGCCACATATTTCCATGGGCCACCCTACAACCAAATTAAAGATGGCATAAATTTTTAGTACTTATCATTTGGTAAATAAAATGACTTAATAATACAGGCTTTCACTATAATTCATGATTTTTTCATCAAGTGAAGTTTTTTTAATAAATTATCTGATATCTGATTTCAGCAAGACATAAAACGGATCTTATAAATTTGATGCAATATGTAGCACGAAGAACCCGGTCATGCACCGTTGTTAATTTTACAAATCTACTGAAGAACATTGAATCGATCATCAGAGTTACGTGGGGCAAGAAGTTGGTGTAGTTGACCATTGTGAATGTTGCAAAAGAATGAAAAAAACAAGATCCAGTACTCCCACCAATTTTGTTTTTTCATTATTGCTCTTCCATTAACAGAGTTTCTCTAACGACAGGGTGGTGATGGTGGTGGTGGTGGCTTGTTGGTGGAGGTGGTGGCGGTAGTGAGCTAGGGTACGGTGGTTCTTTTTGTGTTAAGTCTATCTGATTCAAGGAACCTCACAGAGCTAAGACTAGTTCATTTCCACTGCAGGTTTGGGGCCTGGCCCAAAATCAAACTTATCACCAGGCCCAGCTAGCCATCAGGTTTGGGCTATTACTTAGGCCTAGCTAAGTTTTGTGTAAGGTAGGTGTTAATAACTTTAGACCTAATTGTAGCACCCGCACTTTTGGTCGAAACCACGTTTATGAGGTGCAAACTCTCCTGTGCTTTTCGACTGAGGGAGATACATTTTATATCTCTCTCTGAGAGTATTGATTTTGATTGATTTGGAGTCGCCACCTGATTTTTAGGGAATCAGGACCCTATAGTTGGAAAACTACACTTAGATTTCTCTTTGAGAAATACTAATGGCAGTCTTCCTTAGTTTGGTCTGCGATTGAGATTCCGGGTAAGAGAATTCTATTACGGGTCAGGAAGGTGTGAGGCACCTGACAACCGCCCGATCAANTTTGGGTCCTGCAAAAGTCCAGCTTGGAGTCTAGGTCCTTAAATGACGGTTGACTTGGTTGACCGTCCAAAATGTGACGGAAATGTTAAGGGACTTCAGTAAAACAACGAGAATACCCTTTAAACTTTTTAAAATGACCAATCAGTCACAACGTCCATTCTCTCCGTTAAGTAGACTCGCACGTGCGAGTTACATATATGGTGAAGATCGAATCTCGTAAAGTAATGAGCAGGATTAAATCTAAGTTTGGTATAAAAAAAATTCGTTGTAAGCCCCTTTTTTACCGCGAATTTTTTTTTATCTGGGACGGTGATGCATACTTAGGGTTTCGGGGGTTCCAGTGAAGGACACATTGACGCCACCTCCATTTTCAGCGAGTTAAGGGTCAGATCTGAGATCTCTCAGAGGGTGGATTTAGTTTTCTCAACCAAAACTCTGTAGAACTATTGGAGGTCTAGTTCTTATTAGGATGTATGGTTTGGATCATAATTTTCGAAGTTCTTGAGATATGAAGTTCAGACCTGTCCATTACTTCCGGCGAGGAAATCTAAAGTTGAGATCCCATGGGTTGGAGGCGATTGTATTTCACGGTTAGGGTATAAATTTGGGGGTTTCTTCTTGTACCACTGTAAGTATGGATTCTAAATTTTTTTGTGGGTTTAGGGTCTGTGATGGTTTATGATTTGTTACGATCTATATATAGAGAGCAATTTCGAATGCATTTCAAAGGCTTTTTCAGATACTACTTGGATGGATTTTTTCTGTCTTGATGTCTTTGATGCTGAATTACTTTATGCTTTTGCTTGTCCTCTTTGTATTTCTTGGAAATTTATTTACCTTTTAAATGGGTTTTTTATGTCGTGATGTCTTTGATGCTGGTTACTTGCTTTATGCCCTTTTAAACAATTTCTTAGTTTATGCTTTAGATGTTTGTGACTGAATGGGTTAATTTAGATTTCTTTGTAACTAAATTTACCTTTTTTAATAAATTAGTTTTAGGTCCTGCTGTAAATTGAAAATTAGTGATTGGGTCCTGTTAATGGCGGAACCCAGAAGATTGCACGTTATGTTCGTTGATGCTTACCTCGAAGTTTCAGTTGAAGTTGCTACTCGAACCGAACTTTTTATCCATTTTTTGCACTTGGATTAAGTGAACGATAGATCAACGTAGCATGGGTGAATGGTTAAGTGATATTTGTGAGAGAAAATGGCAGGCTCTTCACTTGCAGAGAAGAGGATGAAAAAATAATGGTTTCGATGTGTTTTAATAGAAAAGGTCCTAATGACTCTTTATATTGCAACAGTTGGATCATGGTTGTGTCTTAGCCGTTAGATTAAAATAAGTGAAGTCACGTGACTTATCAAGCATGCTAACTAGTCACGTGATGACGACCAACTAACGCCGTTAGTCTATTTATTTATTTATTTATTTTATTCAATTATTTATTTCTGATTTTTTTATACGATCAACTAAGTCAACCGTCATTCTAGGACCTAGACTCAAAGCTGGACTTTTGCAGAACCCAAACATTAATTTTGAATATTATGTGGGACCCTTAGACTAATTAACAACCTTGACCTAATTAATTACAATTTTTTTTTGAATAGGTGCCTAATTTATAACATACACCACTAAATAATAACAATTTTAGGCTCTGAAATCTAAATCTTTTGCAATTTTAGCACTTCAAAAATTATAATATTTGGTTCTCAAAATCAAGATTTTTTTTTTTTTTTTTTGCAAATAAAAATGAGATAGTAAATAAAAACGACAAAGGCCCATTAGCCGGTTGCAAGCCTATTGGAGGGATGATATTGTAGCACCCGCACTTTTGGTCGAACCACGCTTATGAGGTGCAAACTCTCTTGTGCTTTTTGACTGAGGGAGATACATTTTATATCTCTCTCTGAGAGTATTGATTTTGATTGATTTGGAGTCGCCACCTGATTTTTAGGGAATCAGGACCCTATAGTTGGAAAACTACAC
>MVGT01002228.1:35361-57567 GCA_002174775.1 Macleaya cordata
AATAAAATTAATGGTGGTGGATTAGCCACTACAATGGTGGACTAGCCACCACTTAGTGGTGGTAGACTAACCATTATACTTAGTGGTGGTAGTGATTGTAGTATATATACCACTATCTAGTGGTAATGGAGGTGGATATTAGAAATAATCTTTATTATTATTATTCTTAATCAAATATTTAATAAAAATAGTAAATACTAGATAAATTTTTGTGTACTAAAATTTTGATGTGACTTATGTCCCTAATTTAATGTTTTGAAGACATGTACCAATCAAAATGATCTTGTGGATTAAGTCGAGAGTTTTGAGTGAATAAACATTATTCCTTAATAAATTATCTATATGTATATGTTATACTAATATGACCATAACTCCTAGACCACAAGTCCGAATATGACCCACCATACCATTCTGAAAACTAAATTTAAAGAGCTACAACTTCACCAGAAATAGCCTAAGGCCAATTTGGATCATAAGATGTCTAAAAATGAGTTTAAAGTATACTGATGAACATATATATGAAAATATAAATAATAACCTATAAAATATTGAGTTGTCTTAACCCAAAACAAGTTAAGATGGGCTTAGCCCATTTAACCTATAGTTTCATTGCCAAGTCTATTACCTAGATTATTGGGTTAGCCCATCTAACCCATACATAAATATGTATATATAGATCTTATTACAAAAGAATACTAAACAAAAGATAATTCAATTTAAGATAAATTTATAATACTAGTTATTAGGTTAGACATAAGGTGAATTTGAACTCAAAAATTCAAGGTATTACAGGTTTGAAAGGTCCAATCAAACCTTAAACTATTAACAAAATCAACCCTAAAATTGAAAACTAAAGATTCACAATATAAAATATCTAATTAAAAATAAAATGAAAAGCTTGGGTTTCAAATTATACCTCAATCAAAAAATTAAATGGTCCCTACGATTTCCCCATCGGACCATCGTCATCAACTTCTTCTTCTTCTCTCTCTCTTTCTCTCTCTCTCTCCTTCTCTCCTTCTTCTCCTTCTCTCTTCTCACCGTCTCTCTCTCTTAAACTTTACTGTTAAGAAAAGCCTAAAAGAGAATTCTCTCTTTTGCTATATAAGAAGTCGGTGGATTTAAAAAAAAGTTCAAATTGAACTTAATAAGGATAAGTTATAAAAAAACATTTTGCTACCTAATCATACACCTATAACTATGTACACAAATGGATCATTTAGTGTACCTTTGGTACTAGTCCAAATCGTGTTCTGGGCCTTGGTTTGGGATCATTTAGTGTCCGATTTTTTCGCGTGAGTAATCAAAATTGAATAATTTTTCGAGATCTATCCATTTGTACGGTTTGATTTTTCAAATTGTGCTCCAAACAAAACTCATTATTTAATCCTAGACTCAATTATTTTAACACCTAATAGGTTCTATGATTGAAGCATTAGACTCGACTCAACTTGACTCACCAAAGTCAACAAAACTATTTTTGGTCGTTACAATTGAGGATGAGGATGCTCACTCAACTTCTTACCCGATTAACAATCTAACGTCTCCTTTCCTAGTATCCAATAGTTGTTTATAATGGGTAAAATAGGATGAGGTAGGATAGAAATGGTAGAAGAATGTAAGGTTTCTGAGAAGATAGGGGCCTTGAATCTTTACGCCGGACACTTCTTAAATTGTACATCTTCACTTTTTCTTCATTTGCTCTTATTTGCCTTAAATAATTTTGAATTTTGTCTTTTTCTTCTTTTTCTTTACACTTTTTTTTTCATTTTTTTGTAGAAGAAAAATCACCACTTTTTACATATAGAACTTGATCTTTGTATAGCGGAATTGAAGACATATACTAAATAAATATTTCATGATGTCTTCCATGTGTCTATGCTTCGGAGGCATCTCAGAGATGAGGATCACCTAGCAATGGTCGATTTCCACGAGTTAGAGTTGCAGCCAGGAGAAACTTATGTAGAGAAGCCTTATAGGATTCTTGACTACAAGGAGCAAAAGCTTAGGTCAAGATCAATACCTTTGGTGAAGGTGCAGTGGCATCATCATAATGAGCGTGAGGCCATGTGAGAGAGAGAAGAGGAGATGCGCGCGAGTTACCTAGATCTTTTTGAAAAGGTATGTGCGATTTCGAGCACGAAATCCTCTTTTAGGGGGGTAAATTGTAAAACCCTTTTAATTTAAGTTACTAAATGTAGGGGGCAGCCACTTCTAATAAGGGCACCCCATTAGAGTTCAGGATAGATAGGGTTTTTATTTATTATACGACGATAACTTTCCCTTCTCGAACCGTAGAACGCCCTTCATCGATGATACCTTCAGAAGTACTTAATCACTTACTTCGAACTCTAGCTCTCAACGCCTTTGATCTGCGTAGCTTTACTGATGACTCTGAGCTACTCGCATATACTCTCTGATTAAAGCTATCTTTTCCGTAGTCTATTGTACAATTTCTGATTTCGGAGGTTGGACTCTCCAACTTCTACCCAATATACAGGAGATCTGAAAGGTCTGCCATACAATGCTTCGAACGGTGCTATTCCGATACTGGTTTGGTAACTATTATTGTATGAAAACTCCAAAAGTGGCAAAAGATCCTCCCAATTACCCCTGTAAACTAACACTAGACAACAGAGCATATTCTCCAACATTTGGTTAATTCTTTCCGTCTGTCAGTCTATTTGAGGATGAAAAGCAGTACTAAAGTCAAGTTGCATTCCCATGGCATCTTGAAAAGCTCTCCAATACTTCGAGGTAAATGAAGTATCCCAGTCCGATACCACCGAGACTGGAACTCCGTGGTATCAAACTATCTCCTTTACATACAATGAAGCCAACTGCTTTGCGGTGTATGTCTTCTTAACTGGCACAAAGTGTGCGCACTTGGTTAGTCTGTCCACGATCACCCAAATGGAGTCGTTTTCCTTCCTAGTCTTTAGTAATCCGTCGATGAAATCCATAAATATATTCTCCCACTTCCACTCGGGTATATCTAAGGACTGCAAAGTTCCCGCTAGTTTTCGATGCTCTGCCTTTACTTGCTGATAAGTAAAGCATAAACGCACAAACTCTGCCACGCTATGATTCATTCCTGACTACCAGAAATGTCATTTGAGATCCCAATACATCTTGTTATTTCCAGGATGTATAGTGTACTTACTATGATGTGCCTCGTTCAAGATGTTCCTCCTCAGCTCAGATTTCTCTGGAACATACAAGCGACCCTTGAACCTCAAGCCACCGTCTTCCCCTATGGTTATGTCTGTGATTTCTCCTTGTTGAATACCTACAACTTTATCACGGCCCCATTGATCGTTTCCTTGCTCACTGATGATTTGGCTTACCAAAGTAGGTCGAATGACCACACTACCCAACAACAGCTATCTCTGCTTATGGGTTGCCAAATCGAAGTCATACTCCAAAGCCACCTCCAACAGTCTCCACTGCTGGACCATCATAGAGGCTACTATACCCATAGGCTGCCTGCTTAATGCGTCTGCCACTACATTAGCCTTTTTCGGATGATACTGCAATTGAAAGTCGTAATCCTTCAGTAGTTCTAACCATCTATGCTACCTCATATTCAGCTCCTTCTGCGATAATAAGTATTTGAGACTCTTATGATCCGAAAAGAGCTCAAACCTTTTACCTACCAAGTAGTGTCTCCAAATCTTGAGTGCAAACACCACCGCTGCTAACTCGAGGTCATGAGTCGGGTAGTTATGCTCATGTATCCTCAACTGTCTCAAAGCATAAGCAACCACTTGGTTGTTCTGCATCAATACACATCCCAGTCCTTGATGCGACGCATCAGTAAACACCACAAGTCCGGTGCCACTTTCTGGGATAATTAGAATTCGAGTTGTTGTCAACTTTGCCTTCAACTCTTGAAACGCTTGCTCACACTTGTCATCACACTTGAATGAAACGTCCTTCTTAGTGAGACTAGTCAAAAGACCTGCTATCTGCGAAAATCCTTCGATGAACCGCCATAGTATCCTGCCAAACTTAGGAAACTTTGAACCTCTGTCACTGTAATTGGTTGCCACCACTCCAGTACAGCCTGAACTTTAGAGGTATCCACTATCGCTCCTGTTCCAACTCACAAGTGTAATTGACCTGCTAAGTAACCTAATAACATTCATTTCCATCCCAAGAACTTAAATATACTTGGTCGTCTTCTCTAATGATTACTGATGATAACCCTTCTCAGAAGTCACACCACTCCCGGTTATCGATTCCATATGTCAATTAGTATATTGATTATCCTGAGACATATGATTATTTAGAGTTACAGTACTTCAAAATCCAAACCATATCCATGGTTTAAAGTTTTAATACATGCTTATGAGAATTCAAATCTTTGAGGTTTTAGTAGTGAGCTGCGCCTCCTCACTAATCACTTAATGCCCCCAAACATAAGAAGACATTAAAACTACCAACGCGGTATCATAAGTCGAGTAAACTCTCCTCTTATCCCTTCGGCATTCCTATGCATGACAACTACATTGTCATCTACAAGAAGACACACCATAACCATTGATGTGTTGCATTCGAAACCACCCCTAATCCAAGTTCACCTCTGAGAAGATTTGTGAACATGGTGATGTCGTACAAGCATACTGTTATAGAAAGTTTATTCAAACTAACTCCCTCACTGGAACGTCTCTACACCTTCCCTAGCCAAGAAAGGCCATAGGAAAATGTGTTATGAAGAAATTTTTCACAACGGACCATTAATAATATACGGCCCAAATAGAAAAGTTACGACCCTCAGTCACGATCATTTGAGACACAGGCCGTGCACCACGTGAATTCGATGAACAGCCTCGAAATCTGTCCCCCGAACACTGGTAACCCTGTCGGCGTTACTTACATGTCAAGTGATTTTTTATACCTCACTTAGCAATTCCGTAGACCTGGCTTGGAGAGGACCAGGCCTATACAGGACCTAAACTATGTTTGCATACAAGCTAAACAAGTTATTTAAGCATACATCAAGCTTATGAAGGTTTCTTACATATTTTATGTGTCCACAAGTGTTTATCTCCATGAAAGTATACAACCAAGAGTTTAAGCATGCATTCCTTGCTTATAAACACGTATATTCTTATAATATGCACATTATACTTCATGATTATCATCTAAACAAGTGTCAATCTTCATAAAGAACTTCAAAAAATAATTTCGGGGTTAAGGGCCAGCTTGTATCGATACCCTACTAGTGGATATCGATACCAACCTCACTAACAGCATCAGATGGGGTTAGTATTGATACCCATCAGAGGGGGTATCGATACTAGCCCTATATGCTGCCTGGTATTGGGTATCGATACCTTTTGGATATTTTTTCACGATTTTAGGGTTTGTTCTTTATACAAACTCTGTAAAAACTTGGTTTTCATCCCTGTAAACTTTAGAGGATCATATACACATCGCATATACTTAGGTTCCATGCATTCTAACCATTAAAAAACACATGCACGTCATAGTTATGGTTTACAAGCATTTATTAATTGAAAATTCATGTAAACGTCACTTAAACCTAGATTTTATGCAAGCAACCATTCAGAAAAACATCAAGTAATGTAGAAAACCTAAGTCTACACCAAAGGAGCAAGTTACTACTTGCCTTGAATCGAGAACGTATTTGCAATGCAAGGAAGAAGAAGAGAATCTTTCTGCAACTCGAAGTCTGCACTTTCTCTCTCTCGCACTCGCTTCTTTCTTTAATCAAACATTCAAGCAACATGGAGATCTCCAGGTTCTTCTTCCAGAGCTCTCCCTCTTAGCCCTAGCCGACCCCTCTCCCTCTCCTTCTCTCTTCTAATCAATGGGAGTAAAAAGGGTTCTAATTAGATTATTTTATATAATAAATATAAACCCTATCTATCCTGAACTCTAATGGGGTGCCCTTATCAAAAGTGGCTCTCCCTAACATTTTATAACTTGAATTAAAAGGGTATTACAGTTGTAGGTAGATAACTCATTTCTGATTGCATAAGGGGCTACATAGGTTGCATTACTTGATTGTTCTGAGTCTGCCATTGACTCCAAAAGAAATTGGGATTGTTCCTCCAGTTGGGATTATATATGTCAGAGAAAGAGCTATCAAACGGTTGCGTATATGTATTAAGAGTGTTAGCTTGCTCAGCTTTGTACTCATGAAATGGTGCAATAGAAAGACAACTATGTAAGAATGACTCCCACATAACTGACACACTCCATTAATGGTACGAACAGAAGACCTCTCCCCATTACACATAGATAGAGCTTCCACTTTTCTAGTTAGACTAGCTACTCTAGCACTCAGATCTATATCCTCTAAAGATGGTGTCCTTTGTTGTGGTAACTGGTACATCTGTGAATAGTCATTGGAATTTTTGTAATGTGACTCATAACCTTCACAAGGATGGTAATGATCCCAATTACTATTTTTATTGTGATGTCTAATGAATTTCTCATAATTTGGAATACATCTTGCAAGCTCTACCCAAGATTTCTTTGAAGATTTCCCTTCCTGATTATATTTTGATGTCAACTCGCTATTTTTTTTAATTTTTTTTAATAAAAAGAAAAACAAAAGACTACCTAAACTAAAATGCAAAGAATGATCCTAAGATAAGGCACACCGAGGCTGTAAATAAACAAGCAATCCTAAGAATCTAAGATCACCAATTTAAAGAATTATTGGGATATACCACAAAAGAAAAGAAAAAATTTTGCTCCTACTCTTTAAAATTTGACACGTACTCTAGTTCACGCTTTCGCCCTCAATTCCTAGTCCATGAATCACTTGTCTAAACTTGTGTTACGTTAATTAGTGCTTCGCTTTCTTTTGAAGGCAAGACTCATCTCACAAAGAAGTGAGAAGAGGAAGCATTCCAATTAACCTGACTAGTCGACTTGCTTTTCACTTTGTAAGAGAAAAAGGGATGCCACGTACGTCACTTGATAAACTGTATAAAAAATTTAGAGTTTTCCTACGTGCACTACCTGTCCTAAATTTGGTTTTTACTTGATTTTAGATGATGATCCTTCAAATTAATTATCCTAACGAGTGGGTGACTCATATTTCTTAATAGATAAACGGACCCAACAATAAATAATTCAAATATTAACCTAAATCTAGCACACAAAAGCAACCAGTAACCACGTGCCGATGCGGTGTTTAGATTTACTCACCTCTAGCATGTAACCTTCTGTGAAGCTAACTTAATATGCTGGGAGAAGTTCGTTGATTATGCTTCTCTCCGATCCTTGAGCACACTCCCTCAAGGTTTGCAACACTGTCCTCAAGTGTTCCTCATGTTCTCCCCGAGTCTTTAAGTAAACTAGAATATTGTCCACGAATACTACCACAAAATGATCTAGATAGGGTTGAAAGACCCAGTTCATCAAATCCATAAAGTCTACTGGTGCGTTGGTTAACCCAAAGGGCATCACCAAAGATTCAAAATGCCCATATCTTGTTCGAAAGGCTATCTTTGCGATATCCATCTCTCTTATCCTGAGCTTATGATATCTTGACCACAGATCAATCTTTGAGAAAAGTCGGGTGCCTTTCAATTGGTCAAAAAGATCATCAATCCTAGGAAGTGGGTATCTGTTTTTGATGGTGACCTTGTTGAGTTGTCGATAGTCAATGCACAACCTTATTGACCCATCTTTCTTCCGTACAAATAACAGCGGGGTGCCATTCGATATGGTGGAATCAAAATTTCTTTCTTTCCTAGTTGCACATCAATGGCAAACTCTATCTCTCTCTGGGGAGATAAGCTAGGCAATTCCTCAGGGAACACATCCATATACTCATGTACAATGGGAATATCTCCTTCCTGATGGTTTATAGCTTCACTCTCCTCTAGGAATAGTAACAAAGCACTATGTTCATTAATGAACTTATGCCTTACTACACCCAGTAGTGATGAATCAATACTCTTCTTCCTATCTCCCTGGACCAACATCCTTTGTCTATCCAGTGAAAATAGGGTAACCTTCCTCTCAGACAATCCAAAGTGACATACTAAAAGGACAACCAGCCCACTCCGAGTATGACACAATATTCTACCATATTCATTAAAGTGAGATCTATTGACAGTTCTTGATCAGCAGGATATGTAGGGCAGTCCCTACACACACTTTCTAAAGCAACAGTTCTTCCTATAGGAGAAACAACGTGTAGGGTATAACCTCGAGATATGAGTTCAAACCTATGTGAGGTAGCAAAATGCATAAACACATGAGTGTGTAGTATCCGAATCAATAATATTTTAGCCTAAGAACTCTAGACTAGGCTGGAATCTACCTTTAATGACGTCGTTTTAATCTTTCACTTCTGATGGTGTCATATGTTTAACATATCCAAGCACCTGAGGATGGCTCTACTGAGGTGGCCTGTACTGATTCGAATGAGCATTGGTCTTTTGTCGTACCATTGTCCGTCCACGGAACTTCTGTGCTTCTAGTAGTCCAGTGGTCCTCACGTGTGGTGCATATCGTAGTAATTCAGTAAACTTCTTCTCATATTGACTTACAGTTTTCTCGCCTTGTGTTAATTCGATGAACTCCACACCATTCTGTGCTCGTGTAGTCTTATAAAAAAAATTTCTTAGAATAGCGCTTCAATATCCGCCATATCATATTCTCCACAGTGTGGGTGTGGTCGATTGTTCTCCCACCATTGATCTGATTCCTCCCAACTAGCAAGTAAGCAGTATGTCTCGCTCTATGCTCCTCAGCTTCTCCAACGGCTACAAATTTTCTTTTGTATCTTCATCAACCATTCCTCTACTCTCATTAATTCTTCATTCCCATGAATTTCCTTTGGTCGAGGTCTTAGGAATTCCGTCACTGCACTAACTTATCTATTTTCATCCTCACCCACTGGGTTAGGTGGTGATTGATTCCGTTGTTCTTGACCTCTTTGAAGGTTGTCGGTAATCCGTCCTAGGACATCCACCACCCTATCAAGGTTACGCTTAAGTTGTTGAGTCCTGACTTGCAACCCTTCATCCTATTACAACTGATGATTGGATTCATCTCAGTTTTCCTCTGTCTGTGAGGCTCGTACACACTAACAAATTATGTTGCAATGGTCTACATGTCATTCCTTTAATAAGAATCGATTCTATGAATCTACTAGGTCGCTTCATATCGACACTTACAAATTACTTGGTTAAGGTTGTAAAACCTTACACCAATCAATTGAATAAGTCATGCTCCCTTGATGTAAAAGGTTTTTCCCCTTCCCCTTGTAAAACATTTGTTTCAATAAACATAATGTCAAGTAAAACATGCACACTCACATGTGCATTTTTTTTTGAAGAAAACATTCACTATAAAGAAATTTAACAAGTCGTCGAAGTAAATACCATTTTCTTTTAAAATATCTCTTATCAACAAACAGATAGACTCCACAAGTTCCTAAAAGATCTAGAGCCTGAGCTCTGATACCAACTGTAACATCCCGTACCTTGGGTGTACTTACACCCCCCATTGGGTATAAATAACCAAAGCCCGGAACGTTATTTGGGTGGGTTTTGAAAAGTAATTTGGGGCAACAACTTGGGATCAATCCATTAGAGTCCAATTAACAGATCTAAGTCCAGGTCAAGTAGACAACTTGGGCCCACTTCTAAGTCAATACATGGTTGACCTCTCCTACATGTTAACTTCGGTCAAGGGTAGATCGAGTCATAAAGTCATGTCAAGGGACGTAGGGTCTATGGACCCTAAGTACCATAAGCGACAATAGTGCCTGTTTGGAGTTCCCAGAATTTTTAGGCTACTTCGACACTCGTTGCTTATCCAGATCGGATGCGCCATATATAGGTTTGTTCATAATCTTATGCACATTCAATTTGTATTTTTGAAATATTTTTAGGATAAAAGAATTTACTTGAAATAATGAGTTATATAAAATACGTACAGACTAACAGTTATTGTATATTATTTAATAAAAAATTTAAAGTTTATTTTCTGTATGTCCGAATAATTATCCATCAAATCCCTGTGAAACTAGACTCAAAGCCATATAACTTTTGTGTTTTGGTCCAAGTCCAGTTCTTTAAGGATTAACCTAGAAAATGGGCGCAATCTAACCTATACATCAAATGCTGACAGATTTCAGTACATATCCCCCATCTTGTAAAATCGGAAAACGAAACTTTATATCATAAAATCATGAAACTTTAACACAAACTTCGCCTGGATCACTGGAATTCCAATTATATAAAACTCCAATAATAGCCTAAAAACCGACTGCTAATCAGTAAATTCAGCACACTATTTCAAATCTGAATTTAACAAAATAAACCGTGAAACCATCCCAGCATATCCAAGTAGTAATCACACCTTTATTCAAGATTAAAAGTAGCATCATAAGACTCAAGAAGACCTACCTAGTCTTTCTTCCCATGAACACGTCGCCAAAAACCGCTCAACTTCTTTCACTTACCTGTGAAAGATGGAAGGGAGCCTATGCTTAGTAGGGAAACTATTGAACAATCTTTCACAAGCATATAAATAACACATGCAAAAATAAATAAAAATAGCAACATACTTCACCGATTTCCACCATGCATGTTTATAGATTTTAAATCCGTAGATTTTTTATCCATCGTACATCATACGATCTTCTGCTGGAATCCCACACTTTGGTGGACATAATTTGGGATTACCGTTCAAGTCACAGCGCTGCAAATAGCCATCTAATACTTTTATTAGAACTTCATTATGCATTGATTTATAGCATGTGTTTTCAAAGAAAGGCATCATGAAAATAAAAATATAGTATTTAACTCCTTAAGCAATTTGGTTCATAGAAAATCCTTAATGAACTAGCATTAAACAAAACACAACAAGGTAGGATACCACTTACAAGTGACCTACGTTTTTTTCCCTACCTTTTAAGCGAAAAAGCTTACTAGATCCAAGCTCCTTGATGAAGATTAAACCACCAACTTCTTCTCCTTCTAACCCTAACACTTAGAGTTCTTTCCTAGGTTTGATGAAGAAGAACAAACAACACTAAGGGAGCCCTAGGCTTGGACGTCCCCCTCTCTCTCTTTTCTTGGTTTCTCTCTTCTTCTTTTTTTAACTTCTTAAAATTGGAAAAGATAAAAACTCCAAACCTAATTTCGTTTTTATCTTTTAAGAGATTTTTAACCCTTTGTAAAAGTACCAAAATTCCCTAAAAACCCTATTATTTTGATCATAGAGATACCTAGGATCTTTGGGGGTATTTTGGACATAAAATATTACTTATTTGATGAGTTTTGGGCTTCTAAAAATAGCTTTTTTAGTTTAATACGAATTTCACTTTAATTCTTCAACTTTCAATTATCTAGGAGATATTGTGTGCTAACTAATTCAATTCAAACTTGAATTCCAAAATAGTTTCCTAACCAATTAGATTTTATTCCATCTCTATCTAAATTAGTTAGGAGAAGTCAAAACCCTAAATGAGGATTTATTTTATCTATTGAATCAAACCATCCAAGGGTGAGAAAAATAAAGAAAAGATTTATTTTTTTCATATTTATTTATTTTTTCCAAGAAAATCTAAAATAAACTAGTAATAATCGAGAGATTTTCTCTAAATCTCTCTCTCACACTCTAACGACCAAAATAAGAGAAAATTCTCCTTCAAGTAACACAATTCCCTTAGTACCCAAATTCTTACTAAATCTAATATATGGCATATTCTAGGTATTCCATCAACCAAAATTTCCAATTAATATGTACGTACAACTCATCCAATGGCCCATAATCATCATTGGTTTCATCCAATGGTATCACCACACTTAGATGAAAATTAAGTGTACAAGAATTCACACACGTGTATGGCATATTTGTGCCATGCACGTCTCTCTCTCTCTCTTCCTACGATTAGGTGACAAGCACGTGCCATGCATGCTTATGCATGGTTCTACTAAACGCCCCATAATATATTCCACAAACAAAAGTCACCACAAATCATACTATGAACATATATTTTATGCAATATTTATCTCCTCCTACACATGATGCAATATCACGTCCAAGGGTTGGGATCACTCCATCAACCCTCACATTCATCATACACACAATCACACATCCAAGGGTTGGAATCACTCCATCAACTCTCGCATTCATCATACATAAAATCACGTGTGGCATCTCCTTTTATACGTGCATGGCACCACTAGGCCATGCACGTTCCTCACATAGTCATCATGCATGCATGCATGGTGACGAGCCCACCCCACTTTGGGTGTGGTTAGTCTAATGGGCTTAGCTCGTGGGCCTCACAAGGTCCACCCAATAACTTTTCAGGTTGTTACAGTATGCATATATAATAAAGAGGATGGTTTCGGTAGCATCGTTAAATTGACACCATTTTTACCATGGCCTGTAGGGTTCACATGTTAATGAACCAATGGCTGATTTTTTATGAGGATGTTCTCCTCACAATGTAGATCATCCTCACAAAAAATTAGTTAATTCTAAATCTTTCAATCCCATCATCCATTAATGCAACTTAATAGTAAAAATGAATGATTCAGTCACCGTTGATTTTAAAAAGGTGGATGATACGATTACAAGTTTTATAATAATGGGTTGACTATTGGTGAAGATGTTAACCATCAGGGAATGGCCGAGTGGTTATGCCATTGGTTTCCAATAAAGATGAGGTTCAATCCTCCTAATGGTCTTTCTCATTAAATTATGTTATAGCTGTATGTAGAAGAGAGGGGCCTGCTAACAACCAGGGAATAGTCGGGTACACTACGTGGTGACATAGACACCCTGGATATCAAAAAAAAAATGATAGTGAAGATGTTTTCCTCATCATGTAGATCATCCTCATTGAAAAGCATCCATAGGTTCATCTTCATGTGAGGCCCGACATGCTATTGTAACCAAAAAAATATAATGGTCATGTCAATATAACGATGTCATCAGAATTGCCTTCTGTAATAAAAAATTATTATTATTAATCTTATTTTATTTTTAAAATTTTATTAAATATGTTTGTAAAATCAAATTGTTCAACCAAAATTGTATCAACTAATTAAATAAGGGGGAAAACGGTTTAGTCCTATTTGAGGGGTAATATGATGGTTCAGTCCCAGCTAAAAGTTTTATAACACTTTAGTCCAAAAAGGTGAAAAACCACACATGTGCATTTTGTTGGACAAAAATGCCCCAGCAATAAATACACAAGCAGGAAGCACCGACTAACTTTTTTATTTTGTTTTTAAAACAAAAAATTACATAACTTTATAATACAAATCAGCTTTTCATAAAAATTATATTTTTGGAAATCTTACATTGAGATCTTTAAAATGAGACCAGTCAACAATGTTTTTTTGTTTAAAAAAAAATTATTTTACAAAGTATGCAAAATGTGTTTTACAAAATAATTATGCAAAATGTTGTTAAAAATATTTTGCATGACTTTAAACAAAATAATGGAAGAATTTAGAATACTTTTATACAGATTTAGGTTTAAAATAACATATTTATAGATTTTATTTTGTAAAATAGTTTTTACAAGCGTTTATATGCTTGCAAACACACTATGAAGACATTTAAATAGGTGCAATACACAATTTGTATCTACTAAAATGCACGCAAAATAGTTTTTGCAAATGTTTATATTCTTGCAAACACACTATGAAGACAATATGTACAAATTGTGTTTTGCATGCATTTATATGTATGCAAAACACAATTTGCATAGAATTACATGTATATGCAATAACTATAGAAATACTTTAAAGTATGCAAATTCAGACTTGCATGCCTTTCAAAAAAATTTAAAAAAAGTATTATTGTCTGATCTAGTTTTGAAGATCTCGTCGAAAGCTTTCCAAAAATAAAAATTTTATCAAAATCTGATTTATGCTTTAGAAGATATAGCATTTTAAAGATTTAAAACAAAAAATAACAAACTTTTTCTCTCTACAACTGTCCACATTTAAAAATTAAGATAGAAGGGTAAAATTGGTATTACATATAAGTAAAACACGCACACGAGTTTCAGTAAAAGATAAAAAGGTCGTTATTTGTTAAAAAAGAACTAAACAGTAAAAAAGAAGTCACCAAAAGATGTTTTAGACAAAAAAAAGATAGCTGGGATCAAACTGTAGTAATACTTGGGAAAAATGTCTATTTGGTCATTTTCTTATTAAATAAATTTAAAAAAAAAGTAGGACACAGTCATGACGAGGATACAAAAATTAAATAATATATATGTTTACATATAGAAATATATAATTAAAATTTATTATAATTATTTTAGTTTTAAATTTTTATTAAATGTGTTTGTAAGAACCTGATTGTTTAATCAAAATTGTATCAGATATAAACCACAATACGCGACCTTATAGTGGTCTCTTAAATACTAGTTACTACTTTCATTAGTTCAGGGTTTAATTCAGACTTTATACTACATGTAACTTCTTCTTTATCACTTTCTTCTCTGTTCTTCTATTTTCTCTCTTTTTTTCTCTTTCTCTTCTTTTGGATGATATAAAAATTAGTTGTCTTATGTCTTATTTTCAATATTGTTATTAATTTAGTACTATAGTTTATGGATAAGGTAAAATATTTTTAGACATGTTATTCTTACATACGTCGGGATTTTTTTATCGAATTCCAGAATAGGAAATCTGAATTATATTTGAATTATTTTCGAATCGCATATATATATTTGATGTTATCCTATTTTTTGAACAGGTATTTGACAAAATTTTAAGACCTCAAATTCGAATTGAATAATTCTCAAAAGATTCTCGAGCCGAATTTTTATGGAACACACCACTACCACCACCACCACCACCACAATCATCATCCTCATCATCATCATCATCATCATCATCATCATCATCATCATCCATCACTAGATCATAGTGACGATCATCATAATATGAACATGGATCATCATCACGACTGTCCATCATCATCATTATTATCGTTGTCATCGTTATCATCATCATCATAATCAACTCAATCATCACCACTCAATACAATCCATTACCATCATCACCACTCAATACCATCCATCACCATCATCACCACTATCACGACCATTCATTTAGTCGTCATCATGATGCATCACTAGATCATGGCCATGATTATGATCATCATCCATCACCAAAATATGATCATGATATCATCACCGCATTATAATCATCTTCATCGTTACACATCATCATCCATTTGATTTTATTTGTTTTACAAAATACATGAGAGTTATTTGTTGAAATGACAAACAAAAAACTTTTGTTATTTATTGAGGCTCGTGATATCTACCGCATAGTCAACCGATAAGGGCTACTTAATTTTAGGGTCAATAATAGTTGATTGAATTTGATGTGTTTTTTAATAAGGGTTATTATCTTTTGGTCAAATAATAAAAATTCTAAATTTTTTATTAATATATCTAAAAAAAGATATAGTTCTCATTAATTAGTTTCTCATTGGATAGAGAGAGGGATTTGTATTGACTATCTACTCCACTAATCTAACGAAATTTTCCACCACGAAAGGTAGTGGGACCAGTTAGTTTGTTTACTCATTTATTTGAAAATTGGTAACTCCCCAAGAAGGGTAGTCTTGGAATAAAAGCACTTTAGCAAGTTTGGTTGCTTTGTTCAGTGTAAAGGTGACTTTCCCAAGTAAAAGTGCACCATAATTAATTTACTAATGCGTGCCCTTAGGGCACATGTTAACAAGACCCTTACTTTTTAGAACGCTTTCACGCCATATCATATATATCATGCATCATCACCCGTTATATACAAACTGTACAAAGTACCTAGTACAATATTTCATACCATGAACCGTTTTCACAATAATAAAGTTGATGGATGTTGTCTCGTTGATGCTAATGACCTAACACCTCAAAGAACTAACAGCTAACGCACGCACACTCACCACAATAAAGATAGAGGAAAATTTTCACATTTAGAATGCCGGTGTCCTCAATCTTTAGACAGCGCACGACTCATCTTAGGGCAGGGTCAGTGGGTACCTTTGAACCTTTTACTTAACTTAAAACTAAGGCTAATGGGTACCCTTGTGCATCAGAACTCCCAACTTAGCCCTTAGTTTGAGGTCGCGCTAAGGGTTCAAGAGTACTCGCATAATAGTTCCCTTGCGCAGAGCATTTCTACGACAACCCAAATTGCAAAAGAGTCTCATGACGCTCCGCGGGACATTTCCACGGTGTCAGGTCTCGCGGAACTCTTTCGCGAGCCTACATGGAATATTTCCGTGATGGCAGTCAATTACGGAAGAGTTCTGCGAGAAATTCAAATCCAACGATCAAATCGACAGTTGCTCCTCAACAGTATGATTTTAAAAATCTATATAAACCCCTCTTCTCATCCCCTCATTCACACCAAATACCAAAACCCTCTTATACTTTTTCTTCTCCTCTTCCCCTCTTCCCCTCTTCTCCTACCCTACTACATCTACCACAATTAAAAAATTTTACATTTTCAACAATGGCCGACAAACGACGTGGTTCAAGGTATAGTTCAGAGGAAGATTGAGTAATTTGTCGTTTTGTTATGATGATTAGCGAAGATGGCGAGACAGGTACGAACTAGAAGAATGATAAATACTGAAAACGTGTTCACGAATATTTTTTAACTCTTGTTGAGAATCGGAGGGGAAAAATGCACATGGAATCAGCAACCGATTCAGAATTATTAAAAAAGATGTTATGAAGTACGTGGGTATTCTGAGAATGTAATACAGAAATAGGCCAAGCGGTTAGAGCGATTTAGATATTGTAAGTTTGTATTTATTTATACGAAAATATAAATTAATTATTATTATATTTATCAACTAATAAATTCAAAAAAAATTATTTGTAGGTACGCCATGCACGAGATGAGTACGAAAATAAAAAGAAATTTTTTTTTGTTCGACCATAGTTTAGAAATTCGCCAAGCTATGCCTAAATTTAACCCAAAATATAATTTGATGAAGAACGCCTATGTTGGGTAACAAAAAGGCTGTGGTGAAACAAATGCTACACCTGGGCAATGTTCTCAACCAAATACCGAAGTTGAGCCTGATGTCAGCATTCAATGGCCTCCTGGCACGAAAGCCACAAAAAAGGCCAAATGTCACGGGGTTTCATCATCAATGTCTTTCGAGATCATGTGCAGTTAAGACTCAGCCTTCTTAGATTTTTACAAAGAAACTCAGTAAAAAAAGGCAAGGTAATCAAGTCCAACACCAAGCAACGATGGAGACTTATTTTCGATTGAAGGAGAAAGAGCTTACCTTAAGAGAGAAAGTAGAAGAGAACCGCATTATAGCCATCATCACTGCACAAATACCACCTGTGTAGAAAGAATATTGGGAAGAACGTTAGGCTAAAATCTTGGCCGCACGTAGGAGGTCTAGAGAAAATTATTATTTAAGGTTTTATTTTTTTTAGCCTTATATTTTAATTTAATTAAGTGTACTCTTTCTTTAGTTCTTGAATACTTTAATTTTAGATGTTGTGTAGTGCCCCGCCCTCACATTTTAGGTCTACAGCCCTTACTCAATGAGAACTGGGCATTCCCGCGGAACCATTAACAACCTACAGCACTAGTGTGTATGCATTACACTAAGCTAACAAGAAGCTTGCACTCACATTCAATACACAAGTAAAATAAAGCTGAATATAAACTTTATTTACTTGAGGTAAAGCTGTCAAATGAACAAATGAATGAACGAATATTCTCAAAGAATAATGGACTAAACATTTTTCCAAACCAAACTAAACTTAATTTAAAGAATAACTAATGCCTTCACGGAAATTTAGGAAAATTCCGGAGACTTATTCTTGCCTTACGAACACCATCACTACTGTGTATTCGCCTGACCTAGACCTGAAAAGATTAATGGTGCTAGGTTAAAACCTAGCTAGCAAGTTTACTAGTTCCCTTGGCTTAGATTCAGGATAACCATGAGTTTCACAAGAGTGCATTAACAAAAATGCATAAGGTATGTCAATAAACGATTAAACATGGTAAAGAGATGCATAGATTGACGATTGTGGTGTTTTATAATCTTTGTTTAAGATTTGGTTCTCGTAATATGTGGTATACCTAGTTACTACCCACGTTTCACCCATCCCTGTAATTCACTCGAGACACTGGATGTGCGCCATGTGAATCCGATGAACCGCCTCAAAATCTGTCTCCTGAACATTGGTAATCCTGTCGGCGTTACTTACGTGTCAAGTGATTCTATAGACCTCACTTGGCGATTCTGTAGACCTCGCTTGGAGAGGACCATGCCTATACAGGACCTAAACTATGTTTGCATACAAGCCAAACAAGTTATTTAAGCACACATCAAGCTTATGGAGGATAATTGCATATTGAACATGTTCTCTTATGATCACCATCCAAAATATACTTAACCCAGTGTTTAATAATGCACTCACTACTATTAGTACATGTATTATCATAAACATATATATCATACATCATGTAGATCACATACATGAACATAAGCAAGTTTATTAACAACAAAAGATGAGTCTTACTGACAAAGCTAGCAGTATTGATACTCCTCACATCAGTCAGCTACAGATGTAGGGAGTATCGGAGTATCTATACTCCTCACATCCACTGACTATAGATGTGGGTTGTATCGATACTTCTGCGCGATTTCAGGCTTTCGATTTCACTACTTGTTACAAGTAAACAAGGGTTCATGCTATTCAAAAGTTAGGGTTTTATAACCATGCTCCTAGTATCATAGTTTTTATGCACAATTTCATTATAAGACATATAATCCTCATGTAAACCTAGATTCATGCTCTCAGCAACAGAGAAAAAACGTATAGTTTACATGTAGTTTAGATTTCATGCATTCACTCATTAGAAGCTAGTACCAACATTAAAGAAATCCTAAATCTACAACAAAAGAGCAAGTTACTCCTTGCCTCAATATAACCGGCTCCCAACCGCGAGGAAGAAGAAGAAGAAGAAGAAAAAGAATCCCTGCGCTTTCTCGCACGAACGCGATCACTGCAAACTCTCCTTCTCAAACCCTAGGTTCTCCTTCAAGAATTTCTCTCTCTCTCTCTCTCTCTCTCTCTCTCTCTCTCTCTCTCTCTCATTTTCCCTAAAAGTCGATGGAAATAAAAGGGTTTAATTGGGTTATTTTATATTTATAAGTAATATAAACCCAAACCTACTAAAACTCTATCAGGGTGCCCTTAATAAAAGTGGCTGCCCCCAAAGATTAGTATCTTAAATTAAAGGGGTATTACATGTTATATGTTATTCTAATTAATTCACTATATTTAAAGCAACCAACATTCTGATACCAACTAAAAACAACAACTAAAATTCAACAAAAACATCCAGGGTTACAAGTACTACAACACAAACAATACATAACATTTTCAAGATCCGTTCTGCTTAAAAAATACCAACGATATGCTAATATATTCCCTACTCTTCCTCCTGCTCCTCCTCAACTCCCCCCCCCCCCTGAACAACTCCCATCTCCTCTCCTCTCCCTTCCTCTTCGTCATCCTCGTCATCTACAAACTCCAATCCATATCTTGTCCATATATGCGCAATAAGATCTGCTCGCAGCTCTTTGTGTTTATCTTTATTTAGTATCTTTGTCTTTCTGGACGCATACTGGGATACTCCAACACCTCACGGTCCTTCAACATGAGCACGGTCGCTCTCGGTGTACAAACCTATCCAGTTTGGATCTTGATGCTCATCTTCGATGATCTTGTTGTGCAAGATTATGCACGTCTTCATTATTGTTTCCAACTCGTCGGGGTCCAAATATAGTACCCGTCCTTCTACTATCTCCATTTCGACGGAAGCAAAGAAAATGCTCGTTCAATGTCATTTTCTTTCTTTGTTGAGCTTTGTTGAACTTTACCTTCTGTGGACTATTTGGCATCTTAATAAGAGTGAATAATTTATATATAGTTCCATAGTGCCTTATTTATTTTTATCACTAAGCAATCGAAAATATATGTAATTTATGTATGATTTTTATTAATTTTCTCTTATAAGTTCGGCAAAAAAAAATTATAATAAAATAAAATGAAAAAAAAAGTAACAAATGTAAAAAAACTTAAGTGATTTATGCGGCTGTATTTGATTTTTTTAGATAGAGTAAATTAAGAACGGTGAACGAAATTAATGCATTAAGAATGGTTTATATCTTGAAAATTGTGATTGCTATTAAAATAAAATTAAACGCTTCTCAATAAATAACCGCCCTACCAACCCAGTACTGCTTGTACAAAAGTACCTTAATGTTTAGAAACCACCAACATTAAACCCTTAAGAGTTAGGTTTCACCAAATGTAACAAAGCTAGCTCCATGCCTCCTCTATAAAAGGAGAGGATGAGATGTTATCACTTTCTTTGTAGCATCTCGGCACTTTTTTAATACAATTTATCTTTTAGGAATTAAAAAGAGGAGATGAGTGTTTTATTAGCGGTAATACATATCTCCTCAATTTGAACACTATGACACAAGAACTCAAAGTATATGCGATGATTTTCATGATTATTTCAATTTCATATGCCAATGAAGCTCGTCTAAAAGGAAGCAAAAACTTCAACAGGACTGAATTGTTGTAATGATCTAGCTTATAAATTATGCTACAAAAAAGCATTAGATGATGTATGTAATTACCAGTTTGGTTTTGTTGTTATTAATGTAACTTTTGGTGCCTCCTCGACATCTTTCATCAAATACAATTTGATCTCTTTAAAAAAAGATTATGAGTCTTTTTTGTCCTAATTTAAATATTGATCTAATCTAGATTTTCTTTTTTCTGAGATAAGTTCTGCCTATATGAACGTAGTATCAAATAATTCAATTAAGAACATCAATGTCGATGGTCAAAGTATTAACAAGACGAATATATACAACTAATAGTGCCAGCAGTACTGAACCATTAAAACTATAATCACTACTACAAAATTCGTTACAGGTAACGGTTGAACAAATAAGTAATGTAATGGTTTTATTCAAAACAGTTACCATAAATGTTCTGTAACGGTACTTTTGAACTGTTACGAAATAGTGAATACGAATCATAAGTTACAAAATCGTAACTTTAATGACATTTAGAGACAGTTTAAGTGAAAAACAGTTATGAAAATATCGATGTGTCTCCAACTTGGAAATGCACAAAGTCCCGCAACTTATTCTGCAGACGAATCCACGAGCCACACTTGAACTCCTTCAAGTAAACACTCACCGGAAATCCACCGGTCAAAACCTAATTCTCTAAGGTTTAAAAAGGAAGGATTCGTTTAGGCTTCTAAACAACATACCATGATTGATTCAATTACTAGATATGTAATTGCAGCCCTTCAACTAACTGAATTAATCAAAATAAGTTCTTCATAAAGTAGGAGATACTTACTTGAAGTTGAAAACCCTAGGTTATGAATGTAGATCTCTCCCAAGTTTTTTTTTCTAATTTTGTTTTTTAAGAAATTTCATTCAAATTTGGAGTTTCTTTTTGCTCTCTGTCGGATCCGCGAAAAAAAGTTTTCTCCTCGGCCGCGAACGACCGAAGAGAAACGATTTCTCGTGTTCCTAATTGGGGGTGGAATCGTCTAATATACTTATGGAGTCGCCACCTGATTAATCCGGGAATCAGGACCCAATTTTGGAAAATCATTTTGTTTCTAGCAGAAAACTTGGCGATCTTCCGACTAGTCTGGTCTGCGTAGAGAGATTCTTGGTAAGGGAATCCTGGCATGGGTCGGGAAGGTGTTAGGCACCCGACAACTGCCCGATCGTGAGATCGGCCTTTACTTCACGACTAAGGGTATTTAGATGGAATTTTATGATTAAAAATTATTAAATTACACTAAGAAAGAGTATGTACAAGAAAGGTAAGTTCAAGCCCCTCTAGTATATGTTTTATGCAATTGAGGTTTTGGGGCAAAAAGTAAAACACACTCTGACGCATAAACTCAATTTTACGTGTCGCAAAATTGCAAATAGACTTGCGTCTATTCACATACAAGCAATGTTGGTTGCGAACCTCTCTTCACGACCAACGAGAAAACAAGAGGATTCATCACGACTATGCAAACCTGGATGCACAACAGACTAGTCCTACAACAAAGTGTAAATGGACTCTGGACCATTCACACATGAGGTGGAATACACGTGACCATGAGTTGTATATGGGAA
>MVGT01002228.1:76276-90205 GCA_002174775.1 Macleaya cordata
CACCGTTCCCAACTTTTCATTGGCCATTGGACCCTCCCATTCGCCACTTCTCAACCCTTCCTCGCATCCAGTACCCCTCTCTCTCTTTCTCTCTCTAGATATCTCTCTAACTTGACTCTCTCTCAAAAGAAATACTTGACTCTCTCTCTCTCTTGGTTGTTTCTCTCTATTAATATTAATCAAAAGTTAATTATGGTTTAATTACATTTTATTAATAATTAATTTAATAAATATCAATCTCTTATTTTTTTTAATTAAACTCGAATATCAAACCGAATCTTCGCTTTTGAATACTTCTTAATCTAATAACTTATTTCAACCTTCATGCAATCGCGTCTTATTTCTAACCCTTTATCTCATGTAATATATATTTGATTCTCTAGATTCGAGTCATTTTCGTCCGTCGAAATAAAAAATCAAAGCCTAAGATTCTTGTATAAAATTTTTTAAATGATTCAGATCTTGATCTATAATTTTTGTTTTTGTTTTACTATCTAATCCATTTTTTAGTATTGTGTTTAAGTGATCATCATTAATTCGTAATAATTTGATTCAATTCCTACTATTGTGGGTTTTGTCTTTAAAATTAATTAAATCATACTCTATCATTATCTATATTTTTAGTGACCCCACTTTGACCGATTAATTTTCCACCGTAAATCTTTGTGTACGCAACAAAAAATATCTAATCCTGTCCTTCAAAATTCATGAGTATTTAGATACTTGATAGGAAAGTCCCCATCGGGCTCGTAGGTGCATGATAATTTCGTCGCACACATCTTGAGGTCATAATGAATTCATTCGACGACATGCATGCGCCTTTACAGCCATGTGGGTTCAGAGTTGTCTTAATTTGAACCCTGTTAGATCTGTCGAAATTTGGTCCAACACTTGATTAGATCTACGTTTCTGATTGAATATTAATATCACAATCCAATGGGTAGGAAAATTATTTTCTTATATATAAATCAATCTCATACACATTAATCGTCCCACACTTTGGCGGATGATGGAATGAGAATTCAGAATTGTGCTACCATAGTACTTTTTTTTTTCTTTTCTTAAATATCCAAAATATTAAACCGAATTCAATATCAACCGTGGATGCAGATGATCAGGAAGATCTGAAATCACGAGAACCCTCAAATTCATCATTCTTTTTTTTGACGAAAACTAATTGGATTTTGCCATAAATCGCCTAATATTGACTAAAATGATTAGATTGATCTATCAATAAATGTACAAAATTTTTAATCAAATCTTTTGGACTGCAATACATGGGAAGAAGGTGGGTCCAAGTGGACTTTTTAAAGATATCTCCACCATTATGGACAGCTGGCAGCTTCTGTGACTGCGAGCTGGGTCATTGATGTTGTGGTAGGTCTATAAAAAACAAAAAAGGAAAACTGCCAAGAGAAAACATTGGGTGGTGGATATTTTTCCTAGTCTGTTTTGTGTGGCTGTAGCCAACAATCCGTAACTGACAATCTTATAAGAACCACGCGTCCATTCATGGCGGCTTCTATCAAAAAATGAAAAAACAATTTCAACGTAACCTTGGCTCTTTAACAACTTGACTCCGCGGCTCATCACTACGGCTCCTATCCTTCCTACTCTCCTCTATCAAACAGCTGATGTCACTTTGCATTGTGGGTCCTACTTAGGCTATCTCTTTCAACACTTTTCAAAGCCCACACGATTATATAAGATCGTAGCCAACCCATTCCAGTTTCTCTCAAAACAGAGCAAATTGAAAGGAAAACAACCAAAGAAAGAAAGAAACTAAAGATAGAGACAGAAAGAGAGGTAGAGAGAGAGAGAGGAGAGAGATAAAACTTTCCTTCTTCTTTCTTCTTATTTGTTCTTGTTTTGAGTCTCTAATGGCGGCTTCTGTTGAGAACCGGCAATACGGTCGGCTCGAATCGGCCGGTCTAACATCGGTGGTTCGTGGTTTTAAAACAAACACGAACCACCGATCCGACTCTCCGGTTCGTGGCTACAATTTCCCTTCAAATTCATCAGATCATTTATCATCACCACGCACTCATAAAAAAACTTCTTTCATGGATGATTCTTCGAGCGAAGACGAAGAAGATCAGTACGAGTGGAAAGATTTCCGCAAAATAAACAACGAAATCGAGCCGTCCATTTTCGACCCGAAAGATGAAGGAACGGCGGATAATTGGATCGAACGTAACCCGTCCATGATCCGTTTAACAGGGAAACACCCATTCAACTCTGAAGCACCACTGACTCGGCTCATGCATCATGGGTTTATCACACCGGTTCCACTTCACTACGTTCGTAACCATGGAGCTGTTCCTAAAGGTAAATGGGAAGATTGGACGGTCGAGATTTGCGGGCTTGTGAAACGACCTTTACGACTCACTATGGATCAACTCGTTAACGAGTTCCCGAGTCGTGAGTTCGCTGCTACACTTGTTTGTGCTGGTAACCGACGTAAAGAACAAAACATGGTGAAACAAACGATAGGATTTAATTGGGGCGGTGCGGGTGTATCAACTTCTGTGTGGCGCGGAGCACGGTTACGCGACGTGCTTAAACGTTGTGGTATTATGAGTAAAAACAAGGGTGCCCTTAACATTTGTTTCGAAGGTGCTGAAGATCTGCCTGGTGGTGGTGGTTCCAAATATGGAACCAGTTTGAAGAGGGAGATGGCAATGGATCCTTCGCGAGACATCATATTAGCTTACATGCAGAACGGTGAACGTCTATCGCCTGACCATGGGTTCCCTGTACGGATGATCATCCCTGGATTCATTGGCGGAAGAATGGTTAAATGGTTGAAGAGAATCATTGTTACTACTCAAGAATCACAGAATCATTACCATTTCAAGGATAATCGTGTACTTCCTTCTCACGTGGATGCTGAACTGGCAAACGCTGAAGGTACAATACCCATCATTATTATTAAAGTTACCAATTTGTTGACACTGCCTTCTTTTTATTCTCACTTATACTTCGGTTTTCTATAAAATTTGATAAGTTTGTCAATTAATTTACAAAATTGACAAGTGATTTTATGAAATTTATAATATTAGATCTGGAGAAACACCAAATAAAAATAGGTTGAATTAGTAAAAAAAAATTGTGGTGAAATATCAATTATTCTATGTCATTAATTTATCAATTAAGATTCAGGAATCTAATTATTATTATTATTTTTTAAAAAATATAAACAGCTTGGTGGTACAAATCAGAGTACATCATCAATGAATTGAACATAAACTCTGTCATCACAACTCCTTGCCATGAAGAGATACTTCCGATCAATGCTGCAACTGCTCAAAGACCGTACACAGTCAAGGGTTACGCATATTCCGGTGAGTTATTATTTTACAGAATCTCTCTTCTGTTGGAATCTTTAGTACTCTCAAAAAATAGAATATACGATCGATATTATAATTGTTTAATTAGGTTCATGAACTTTTGTGGACCCTACTATTTCCTTTTCATTTCCTTGTAAACCGTCAAATTACACAACTTGCTTTGATTCTTTGACATGACATGAGTTACTATTTCTCATTTTATTCTTAATTATATTTATTAGTAAGTGGCGGTCTCGTTGCCTTTCGCAGAACATTCAAAATATACGACAAATTATTTTTCAAAATTTAATAAATTAAATAATATGATTTAGAAAAAATTAAATTACATCATTTTTTTTATATATTAGATGCACGCCACTAATATTTTCTTTATTACATAATAATTGTTAAAATATGACTAAACATACAGAATGCACGTGGGGGACTATAGAATTTTAAATAATAAAAAACGTCACTAGATTTTCGAGGCAAATACAAAAAAAGAGTCGTTGTCGGGTCAAAGTAGGAACCCGATAGATTGGAGGATCAAAACCTAGGAATCAAGGACGCAAGTTAGTATATAGTAAGTCGGGATGTACAAGATAAAAGCCAAGTTTTTATTTTGTTTTTCTGGGAAAAATAAAGAGGGGGTGGTAATGGTATTATTTTGTCGTGGTTGGAACGTACGAGACAGGTTTTACCTCCTGAGTCCCTGAAACTTAACTGACTTTTTTCTATGACCCTTTAGAAAAATTAAAATTGTATTTTTAGATGATAAAGTAGAGAGAGAAAGTAGAGAGAGAATGAAAGAAGCACTGAAATCAAGCCTTCTTCTGTTTTTTGTCTTTATTTACCGGGAAAACTGGGGAGTCGTGTTACCTCCACCAACCCGAAGGGTCAAGCAGAGTTAGTGTCCCATCTTCTCAACTACTCTTAGTTTGTACAATATGTTCTAGTAAAATTTTGATTGGTTCCTTACTTTAATTTTCAAAAAGATTCCAACCCTTTTTTGGTTTTTTCTCATTTTTATTTTTATCTCTTAATTTTTTAATTTCTATTTTGTTGGGTTTTTTTTTAATATCTAAAATGGGACAAATTTGAACCTATTTTAACAAGTTTTGGTTCTGAATGTAGAAGTGATAATTGAATAGTGGAGCTTGTAAAAGTTAGAACCAATTAGGTTAAAATAATAATGTTAATATATAAATATATATAATAAATAAGATAAATATATTTTTTTTGTTATACTCAATAAATATTGACCTGTTTTTTTGGTTGATGTAGGGGGAGGTAAGAAGGTGACACGTGTGGAGGTGACAATGGATGGTGGAGAGACATGGCAAGTGTGCACCTTGGATCACCCAGAGAAGCCAAACAAGTATGGGAAATACTGGTGCTGGTGCTTCTGGTCACTGGAAGTTGAAGTCCTTGACTTACTTGGTGCCAAAGAGATTGCTGTTAGAGCCTGGGATGAAACCATAAACACTCAACCCGAAAAGCTCATCTGGAACGTCATGGTTAGTACATACACCACTCTTTATCATGATTATTTCATTCAATAAATTAATTGTCCTCATTTCTAAGGTTAGGGTCAAAGAATCCAGACATTTACACCCAACTTATTCTTAATTGCATTCTGTTTTACACTCGGTCTGTAAGGTTCACACGAAAATGAGCAGGATTTCATGATTATATAAATCATTTTAATAAATAATCACATGGGCTTAACCTTGTAAAAAAAAAAAAAATGGAAGGAAATCATTATTACAAAAAATCAAGCCCAGACACCAAACATATCCTAAGTAGTGTAACGAGTAAAAAAGTTGGGTGTGATTATCCGGAACTATAAGATTAATTTAGAGCAGTTTCATTTTGGACATCTATGATCATCTGATTTTAACGGTCCTGATTTTATGTGCAGGGTATGATGAACAACTGCTGGTTCCGAGTTAAGACAAACGTGTGCAAGCCACACAGGGGAGAAATCGGTATAGTTTTCGAACACCCAACTCAGGCTGGAAACCAACCCGGTGGATGGATGGTTAGACAGAAGCATCTTGAATCCTCTGAAACTTCACAGACGTTGAAGAAGAGCTTGTCCACTCCTTTCATGAACACCTCTTCAAAGATGTACTCGATGTCCGAGGTGAAAAAACATAGCTCAGCTGACTCGGCTTGGATCGTTGTCCACGGTCACGTTTACGATTGCACTGGCTTCTTGAAAGATCATCCTGGTGGTACAGATAGTATTCTCATCAATGCAGGTACTGATTGCACCGAAGAATTCGATGCAATTCACTCCGATAAAGCCAAAAAATTGCTTGAAAGTTACAGAATCGGTGAACTCATTACAACTGGGTACACCTCTGACTCATCTTCACCAAACAACTCTGTCCACGGCTCTTCTACAGTTCTAACCTACCTTGCTCCCATTAAAGAAGTTGCGGTTTCTAAACCTGTAGCTTTGATACCACGTGAGAAAATCTCATGTAAGCTTATCTCCAAGACCTCAATTTCCCATGACGTTCGTCTCTTCAGGTTTGCATTACCTTCATCAGATCAAGTACTTGGGTTACCAGTTGGGAAACATATATTCGTCTGTGCCACCATTGACGATAAGCTCTGCATGCGTGCTTACACTCCATCCAGTTCTGTAGACGAAGTGGGTTATTTCGAACTCGTCATTAAAGTCTACTTCAAAGGTGTGCATCCGAAATTCCCTAACGGCGGCCTCATGTCGCAGTACTTGGATTCTCTTACTTTAGGTTCAACAATTGAGATCAAGGGTCCATTGGGACATATCGAATACACGGGTCGTGGTAACTTCACCGTTCACGGCAAACATAAGTTTGCTAAACGACTCGCAATGATTGCCGGTGGCACAGGTATTACGCCGATCTATCAAGTGATCCAAGCAATTTTGAAAGATCCAGAAGATGAAACAGAGATGTATGTTGTGTTTGCGAATCGAACAGAAGATGATATTCTGTTGTGGGAAGAACTTGATGCTTGGGCTGAGAAGTACTCAGACAGGTTGAAAGTTTGGTATGTTGTTGGAGAAACATTAAGAGAAGGATGGAAGTACAGTGTGGGGTTCATTACAGAACACATTCTAAGAGAACATATACCCGAAGCATCGGACGAGACGTTGGCGTTGGCTTGTGGACCACCACCAATGATTCAATTTGCAGTGACACCAAACTTGGAGAAGATGAACTATGATGTCAAGAATTCATTGTTGGTGTTTTGATGAATTATAATTAATTAATAGCTATATATAAATGAAGGAACTCGAAGGGGAGAGTTCATAGTTATTGTATATATCTAGTGTTGCATGTAATCGTTTCGACTGTTCTAGCTAATAGTAATTAAGGGATTGCTAGAAGGTTTTTTTTTTTTTTTTTTTTTTCTCCTGTAGAAAAGGTTAAAAAATATGTGGAAATTGATGATATTTTCATTTCTCATGAGTCATGATGATATCATTAGATGAAGTACTGTGGAGAAATATGGATGCATTATGTCGATTTGATCTTCAAAGATATCCCACAAAGGTAAATGATCGAACAACCACTTGTGAGGGATAATCCAAAAACAAAGATTGATTGATTTGAAATTATAGAACAGCTAATAATTATGAAGTGAATTGAATTTGGGGTGAGTAAAAAGTAAAATAATAGTTAAAGGAAAATTGAATCCGACTAACTAATAATAGTAGGGTCTGAGGGTCACATAGCTAGGCCCAGTGGGGAGTTACCCTACTCATTTTTTTTAATGAGAGCTGCTGTTTGGCCGGACCAAATGCCAAAACAAATGCTAGATTCTTATGTAGCATGGTAGGTCCCACTGTCACATAAGTTGGAAAACCCCTCGTAACACTTTTTGGAGGGAAAAAGTGGTGGGTCCCACCCTGCCACATAAAAATTTGGCATTTGTTTTGTCATTTGGTCGGGCCAAAAAGCTTTATTGTTTTTTAATAGTATGTGTGAATGGGATTTTAAGTAGAGATTTTGTGGGGTCAGGGATTTGGTGAAAAACTAGATAGATTTAAAATATAAATATAATTTTTAACTAGTTTTTTACTAAATCCCTAGTCCCTACAAAATTTCCGTCCAAACAAACACTTAAAAACTTTACATTGTATACCACTTTTTGTTCTTAATTAAAACCAGGGGAGGAAGGGAGGTGGGTTAGAAACCCACCACGGGCCTTATGGGATGCGGGTTTTGCCGCGGGTCAGGCCAGCCTGGGGCCCAAAACTAAACAAATTTTTGTTGTTCTTCTAAAAAAAATTCCCTTAGTACTCTTCTAGAAAAAATAAAATTTCAAAAGTATCCCTTTTTATTAACTAATTAAGTATAGAGGTAATTAACCCCACGAAAATTACAATATCACCACTCAAATGCATAAGGTTCGGTTGGTACTGCCCATAAAAGAACATGCGCCGTGCATGGGAACAACTCTCTTATAGAGAATCATAATGTCATGCTACGTACGGGGTTTCTAGATTTATTTTTATATCCCATAACACCATTCTTGTAGGGCTATAGGGAGATAATTGCAAGGCATAAGATAATCTCATAACCCGCATCGTGATAAAAAAATCGTATTGTTCTAAACCTTTTAATCCTATATTGAGTAAATTTTTAAGCTATATAAGTAAATTGTTTATTTTATCGATAAATTTAAATAAACTTCGATATTATTAGACGAAAATAAGAACGAGAAAGGATTCATGGAGCAGCAACAATAATTTTGCCTTGGTATGGTCATTCGTGACTCTGCAGGACACTTCCATGGAGCAGCAACAGTAAATACCAAAGCAAGAGACTCTGATCAGGCGGAGGCGTTAGCTTTTATGTATGCAACTGAATGGTTACAGCAACTTGAACTTCGCAATGTCATTTTGGAAAGTGATAGTAGTAAAGGAGTAGTCCAAGCTCTTAATTAACTCCCCCTTTTGTTATCTAAAATGCATGGGAATTAGGGATGGGACTTGGGTTGGGTCAACCCGACCAACCCGAACTCGGCCCGTTATTTGGGCAAGCATGGGCTAAGGTTGCTGGGCATTTGGGCAAGTATGGGCATTATTTTTCTAACCCGTAGTCAAATTTGGGCAAGCATGGGCATAGATAATTGCCAACCCAAGCAACCCGCCCAACCCTAGTATATATATTAAGATTTAAATTGATTTCTAACATAGAAATATGTGACTAGAAAAAGAAAACTCTAATTTTACCAAGTATTTTAAAAAATATAAATAGATAAATCTACTAAGTTACTAATATAGGGTGGAGGTATTAAGACCCAAAATAAAAACTTTCATTTTATCTCATTATATGTAAAGTAAAATTATAATATTACTTAATAAGTAAAACTCAATATAGTATAAAAATAATTATGGATTTAGATTTTGTTTTTACTATATTTTATTTAAATTTTTCATTTATTATGTGAGTAGATTGTTAGTTTGTTTATCTTTTTAAACTATGAAGGATATTTTATTTATTTAATTTTATTATTTATTTTTATTAATTTTTTTTATTAATAATTTCATTCAATCACCTAAATTTATTGAAACATGGGCAACCCGAAGAACCCAAGAAACCCGAAGAACCCGAGAAACCTACTCGGGCCATGTGTGGGTAAGCCTCTTATAGGTTTTGTGGGTTCTATGGGCATTCTGGGCAAATGAGGTACAGTGTGGGCATGGCATATCCAAAGCCTCTAACCCGCCCAACCCGCCTGAGTCCCACCCCTAATGGGAATGTTTTAGTATCATCAATGATTGTAAATATAACTTATCAAAACTGGGTATTAGATTGTAGATATGTAATAAGTAGAAAGGCCAATATGGGTATTAGCTTCGTTTGCTCAGTCTCACGCGGGTCATAACTTTTGGATGGATGCCCCTCCATCCCTTTTGTTTGATTTTTTAAGGGTCAGGTTATATAGCCCCCTCATATAACCCCCCGCCTATGGGCCCACATGTAATCATCGAGAGGCTGATTTTTAGAAATGATGTTCTCCTCACTATGTATTTCATTATATTAAAAAATCAGCTCGTTCTAAAACTTCTAACCCCTTCAAATTAGCCTTAAAAAATATGCAAGTTTTAAACTTTTATTTTGACCGTTGATTTAAAACAGGTAGATTTGAGGTTTGAAGTTTTAGAATAGCTAGGCTGATTTCAGGTAACTAGGTAACTATGTTCCCCTCATTATGTAGATCATTCTCGACACGTTTTTACGTACATGAGCAGGATTCTTATGTATTTAATAATCTGGTCACTTCTATTTGATCATGAATCAGATTGAGGATCCTCTACATTTTTAGAATAAAGACAAGTATATCTTACTGATATTAAAATTTTATAAATTTTTGAATCTATTTGCGATGGCTTTGATTCTTCCAAAGTTGCTAAACCGCATTGTAGACCCTGCTGTTAGTGTAGATAGTCTCTAATCCTGGTCAAGTTTCTCATTGTTAGAATAATTGGTTAGACTTTTGGCAAATAAGCTTTTTGTAGGATTTTCTGTTGTGCTTCATTAAAAATTAATTTCATCTTAATCCGATTTATGATTTGTGATCTACAGTTGTTTGATTGATACTGATGGGGTTTGGGTCAGAGAACATGGTCCTCACTAAGCCAACTGATTCCAATACGTTACCATAGAATTAAAGTGATATTTTTACAGTAGGACTAGACATCCTAAAGCCCATCTGGGATTCTGAATTACATCAATTCGACTTCCGAATTGGCATGTGCATTTGTCCAAATTTAATGGTCTGATAAAAACCCTTGAACAATATTTTGAGATAGTTGTTCCAAAACTAGTTGACCAGGGCTAATTAGACTTGACTAAGTCTGGCCAAATTGACCAGCCAAATTCGATCACGACACTAGGTTGACCCTAACTTTGACTTTGACTTTGACCTTGACCTTGAGTTGTGATTTTTTCTTTTCAATTTAACTGGACAAGTGTGATTTATATGTTTATTTGCGTGTAACATGATGAATTAAATCCAGTATTAGGGGACAAGATCTTAAAGACGTTGAATTATAATTTTATTAATTTTTCCATTTTGTATGCCTTGAGATGTGTGATGACTTGATCACTTGAATATATAATGATGTTTGGTATGAGAACGGTGTAAACTTAAGACACGTGCGTGCATGAGTAAGTGGCTTAATACTGATGATGAACTACGCAATGCTTGATCCTTACGGGTATGTAAGCAGCCGCAGTGACGGTTCAACATAAAACATTATCAAACCATAAACACTAGCCCATTCGTGAGGTCAAGGTATACTATCTATCCCTTAGTCCTACAACCACTGCTTATACTAATTTGGGCGTAGGATTGTTTCCTTGTTGTTTTGCAGGTACTTTCCACTATTGTCTTAAAAAGAATGGGGAGGATGTTGGGGTTATGCCCTAAAAACAATATGTTTGACATCTATGGTTACTTGGTTTATCATTAATTTAATTTATCATATTTAACATGCATGGTGAGATTAATAATTTCGATGAATTATTCATGTACAAGTGTTGTATGTGAGGAGAGATATGATTCATTAGTAAATACTTTGTTCATGGTCTAAATAAACTACACGTTATTTGGAAGACTATAATATACTGAAGTCGATCACGTAAGTGATGTGATGTATCTCCATCACAGAAGTAGAGACTTCTAGACTTGTATATTGATGTATTTGGAATACATTGAACTAGATCGTCGAAAAATACTTTATATTTCATATCAGCTCATTTAAAGTATTTTTACACTACTTTGGATAAAAGTCCTTAATTCTGAGAATATATATATACCCTGCATGTGGGTCACAGTTGTTTTGTTTTGCAAACAGTGAGGTCAATCGACGAAAAACGTGATCCAATATTCTGAGCAAAATGGATGACTGTAATCTCATAGTAGGATTATAATATTCAACATGAAATCCACTTCAAAGATATTCACTTAAATCAATGCATGGAATATTATTCTAAACTGGCCAGTGATCTTCTAAAATGTTTAGAAGATTATTAGAATAAATATTAATGTCAATGCATTTGATGGTTAAGGGTAAATAAGTAATTACCCCATAGTGCTGACTTGTAAATGTTACTAAGCTAAGGGGTTTTTACGAATATCAGAAACTGTGGAGGGACTGTTTATAAATTAAGTAGTGGGAGGGTTTTATATTAATTCCACTAAACCTAGAGGGTTCAATTACAAGTCCTTGGTGGACCAACTTGTAATTATTATTTTAGTTCCTAATTTTATAAGAGTTATAAAGGGATTAGGAAACTAAATTAATTAGCTAGTTTTAGTGGGACCCAATTTAGATCTAATTAGGAATTGGAATTAGGGTTAGGATGGCCTCCCTTATATATATAAGGGAGGGGCGATTTTTAGAGGACCACCCCTCTAAAAATCGTGGCTCCCATCCCCTCCCTCTCCATCTATTCTAATTACTTCTAAAATACTAAAAACCCTAGCCTCCATTAATACTGAAACTAGGGTTTGGTTTTGAGGAAGAAGGAGAAACAGTTTTGAAGATCCGCTCCGTTGGATTGAAGCAGGAAGAGGAGAACTTCAACATAGTGTCTTCTTCAATCACGCTTCAAAGGTAACAATCCTCCAACCTTCTTAAGATTCCTAACAGCGATTAAGAATTAAAAGGGATTCAAGGAAATAGTTTTAAACTAATTTTAATTCCGCTGCCTGTTTAAATTTTAAAAACCTAGGATCCCTAACAGTGGTATCAGAGCCTAGCTTAATCTGTTGTTAGGATCTTTTATTGTGTAGGATCATGGATCAATTAATTAATTAATTTTAAAATTGATTTATGTGGATGTGTAATTGAATCTAGTTATTTATTTTGGAGGCATGTAAAAGGGCAAGAAAAATTGGTTTCTTGGTTTCCCTGCCTATTTAAATTTTTAATATTAGATTTGATGTACACCCTACACAAGGGTATAGGTTGGATGTAATGTTCTTTATTTGATGGAGATCAAAGGAGAAGAAGATGTTGAGGATGGTTCTGCATGGATCGTTGGGTTCTAGGAACCCTAGAATTTTAGGGTTTTATTTTATGTTAATAATCTAAACCTAAAAGGCTCCTAAATTGATAAGTCTATATTGGTTTTGGATTCAATCCAAGAAACCAATAAAGAAATATCAATCTATTTTGATCCATGATCTTTATTTTATGTTAATAATTTAATTTTGATTGTTGTTAGTTTAGAATTAATTTGCATGTTAGAAATAAGCACCATATTTAGTCCCAAGAATCTTGGTTAAATAGGGTTCAAACCAAATAGGTAAGTTTCTTATTTTGATAGAGACCTTTTCTTATTTTGATAGAGACCTTTTTCAATAATTCATTATTTCTAGAAGCTTAATTTTTCCCATTTATTTTAGTTACTAAAATTGTAAGTATATTTTGTTTCTAAAACAATTTTTTGGAAAACTACTTACTAATTTTGAAAAAGGATCAAAATATGTCATATTTTAGAAAACTAAAATAAATTTTTGGTGAAGAAAAGAAGGGATGGGCTTGGCACTTGACATGGGTCCTGTCAAGGCTAAGCCCGGGTACATCCTGGTGGGCTTGGCACTTGACAAGCCCATGTCCAGGACGGTAGGGTTGGAGTGGCGGGTTGGTCAGCCCGCCTGACCCGCGAACCCGACCCGTCGACCCGCGGACCCGACCCGTGAACCCGACCCACGAACCCGACCCGCGACCCGACCCACCGGGCCGAGTCAGATCGGTCTGACTCAGGCGAGTCAGATCGCCTGACTCGGCTGAATCAGCTGATTCAGCTGATTCAGGTGGTTTTGGTTCGGTTTGGACCAGACAGGTCTGAACCGAACCAAACCAGACCTGAGCCGAACCGGTCCAGGCCTATTTTTCGAATTTTTTGCTTAAAAATTTTTTGAAAAATTTTGGACGTTCATAGTGGGTCCCACGTAGGTCCAAACACGTGGTTTTAGATTTGGGATGACTTGAAAATTATTTAAAATGTGATTTTTTCTAATTTTCAAGAGGTTTTAATAAGGGTGGTGCTTAATACATGCTTATTATTATTCTAAGTACTAACTAGTATTTGGTTTTTGAAACCAAGGGATACAAAATCAATCATTATTAAATTATTTACTTTTGTGTATTATGTTTTAATGCATGTGATGTATGTATAATAAGGTACACACTTAATCAAAATCCCTCTTTCAAAGAAATTGAGTGGGAGAGGGATTTGATCAATATGGATTAAATCCCATAGCCTTCCACAATCAGTCTATGGATAAATTTAGGCGTGATAACGCCCCAAGGAATATCACGTACTAATGGTTATCAGCATAGACTGCTTATAGAGCTAAGGTTTAAACTAGGTAGTTTGCACAGATTTCCCCAAGGAAACTGTTCTTATTAATCTAGCATTTTAAACCGAGACTGTGGATCACACTCAACTGAAAAACGAAAGACAATGTTTCCCCAAGGAACGGGTGTCTCTCATTTCTTCAGAGGCTAAACCAATTGGATGTCGATCTAATTAGGCATGAGATGACCAGAAAATTAAATCGATGGAATTGGGAATTC
>MVGT01002228.1:104645-130715 GCA_002174775.1 Macleaya cordata
AAAAGAGAGACAAGCTCCGAACAAAGTAGAAGAACAAAAGTAAAACCCTCCACAACGCTATGCGGGCGAGGCATTCCAACCAGGCTGGCACCCCAAGCCGCAATAATCATTTGTTGTAAAGGTTATGAAAATCTAAAATAACAAGTGTTTGGATTTTCGACAGCTAGAAAACTTAGCCGATGATCAAAGGTTTCCTTCGTTCCAAGGGGAAGATTAGCTCCACGCTTGGACATGGTATCTGCAGCAAAGTTTGTTTTCCTAAAAACCGATGAGAATTTGATAGTCAAGTTTTTTCTAATATTGTGCCATCTAGAGTTAATGAACCACGGAACTTTGTCACTTGCGAAGCATTTGATAGCAGTTTGAGAATCGGAAGTGACCCATATTTTTTACCATCCTCGATCTGAGACCCACTCCAAACCCAAGATAATGGCTAAGAGCTCAGCCACATAGTTGGTACAGGTCCCAAGTCCCGCCGACATCGCGCCAATAGTATTACCTGTGTGATCACGAAGAATCACCCCTGCACCACTTGGACCTGGGTTACCTCTTGAACATCCATCACATCCAATTTTTAACTGATCAAGGTTAGGAAGACTCCAAAAGCATTGTAAGACCCTAGTGGGTTTAGCTGGTCTAGGATTGATTTTAAGGTTTTTGAAAATCATGAGGTCCTCTACCCTGTTATGCATAGTGCTTTTCATTAGAATAGAGCATTCAAAGAAATTTGCTAATATCTTACTTTTAACCCGACGAGAAGAAGCTGGAATATTGTTGAAGACGCAACTGTTTCGGTGGTGCCAAATTTCAGTTAGGACATTAGTAATAGCAGCAGCCCAAAGATCGCGAATGGCAGCACTCCTAGTTGCTAATTCTCTTAATTAGTTCATATCTTTATTGATTGCTCCCACCCAAAAAATTCCTAATTCTCTAAATATTCGACGAAAATACCTTGGTTTTTTTAATATATATAGAATCCATAAAGCTCTTCAAAAGAAGTAAAAAAAAACATAGTTTTTACTCAATTGAAACTATCATAGATCCATAATAATAATTATTATAAGTGGATGATTTTGGCGCAAGTTTTGCATAAATTGGACTGAGCGGTCTTTTAGGACCTTGCAAAGTAGTCTAAGTAGACCTCGCTACTTTACATAGTGCTATTTTATAGTCCAACATTTAACGTGGGTCGACAAAACCCTTTATTTCTATTGGACCTAATTAAAGGAACCGTTAGTGTATTTATTTTATTTTTAAGAAGTAATTTTTAAATAATTACAACTCTTTTGCACGGTGTAAAATACTCAAATGCAGGTATGGCTCACTTTACGTGAATAGTGGTACACGTGTCATTTTTCTCCGTAGAGTAGAGGAAAAGAAATAGGCAGGCAACTACTTTTTAGTCTTGAGCATTGAATGTCTTTATCTTACTGAGCTAAAGAAGGAAAACGAAAAAAAATCTCCTAGTTATCCATTTCTTTAAGAGTGAGTCCCTCGTTTTCCAATTTAGATCTTTAGGCCCTACTTGATATACTGTAAATATTTACATAATAAAGTGCATTAACTTTTACAGGTTCTTAAAGAGGATTGATGGTATATTTTGATGATAAATTACAGGGAGCTCATAAATAAGAGGTAAGAAGGTTGTGATTATTCGCAATTTTAAAAGTGCTACGAAAATTCTGTTGGAGAATTATAGTTCGGTTTCTTGAAAAATTGGATTATCACAAAACAAAAATAAATAAAATAAGAAAACTTATCTGAAAGTGATCGAGGCTTGTGTTAGACACAATGTCCTTAAGACAAATTCATCCCCGCAACGATGCCAACGGTTCAATAGACGTCTGTCTCCCAGGATACAACGATCGCGTCGTACAGAAGTGGCACTACAAATCTGTACGCCCTATCGAACTGACAATTACTGTGCTCTCACACACTACTCAAAAACACGACTCACAAAACTTGTTGAAAACTTGATTCTAAACTACAAGAGGAGAGGGTTTATATAGAGTCAATGGTGACTCTCCATAAACCACAAGGTGTCTCTCCAAAAAGACACATGTCTCATGGCCCTTAAAAGGTACCCCCAAGAGACACAACTCAAGAAATAAACTAAAACTATTTTTCACTCAAAAAAGAATTATTAAAATAAACTAAATAATTCCAACAATCCCCCACATGAGTTAAAAAGACAGACTAAACGGACAGACATATGAGAGCACAATAGGAAATGGTATGCATCGGTAAAGGTAGCTTTTGGCTTTGAACCTTTCCTAGTGATAACCTATCGGATTTACTTGGCTAATCAGTGAACGTAACGTCTTGAACTGTCAGCCGTTGATGTAAACCAAGACAATAGATTACACACAACAACATCTCCTTATAATCGTCGAAGTTCTACGGTTGTGTTCATTTTGGCCCTGAACAATTCTCGGTATTCATGAAGCGCTTTAGAGAACCCAGCCTTTTTTAAAGGCCCACTTCACACTTCATATAGGTGATTACCTATTTAAAGAGTACCCTGCAATACTCTACTTGGTATTTCCTAGACTTAGGAATCATTAAAAGCAAATAGCTTATCCTTTTTCCACGCTGCAGGCAGCACTGTGTCATCTTAGGAATGAGTAGAAGCATATCTCTATTCATGCTCCTCAGTGCTACAGGTGAATCACTCTTAATTTCTGTTGTCCCTTTGAACCTAGATCTTGGGATCTACATTCAACTAGGTTGGGTTTCCCTTAAGGTGATTCGTAGATTAAGGCTTTAATTAAGCCCATTCCCCTCGATGATTTATACACTTGTTCTCTAGACATACCTTTAAAAAATGGATCCACTAGGTTGTCCTTGGACTTGAGAACAAATGTTTAACGGTATTGTGTTTTCGATATGTTTGTTGAGACTTATCGTTACAGATAACACTCTGCATTTTTACGATTGCAGATACGCACTACGTTTCAAATTTTCTTGTTCTATGCAACAAGAAATTTTAGCACCCCCACATTTGTGCAATTTAAGAAATTAGTAGGATAATTTTTGACTCAAAAGATGTCTTCCCTATCTATTGCTTGAGATTTATATATAGTATTCTCACTAGATGTTAGGTCGACCGCCCTACCACCTTGTATGTCACAGATAAATAAGTCATCTCTCTCATAATCTTTGACATGTCCACTCCAGATTCCGTTCCTTATAGGACCGACTTCAGTGATATGATTTTTTAAAATCTCATATCACTACATATGTTCACTTTGAAATCATGATTTTCTCTCAACTTAAACACTTAAAATTTTCTCGTTTTCCACAACGAGAATTTCATTGTTCTTCTCAATGGGATTTTAGGCATACAACATTATAAATTAATATCTTCAATATATATGACGAACACTATAATATGTGTAACCTCCACATTTTGAGGGTATACCAATTATGCACATCAATCCCCCACATTTCATGACTATAACTGAATTGTCATGAAACCACAAATAAGGAGTTCAAATTGTCATAAAAACTCAAACTAATAATGGATCCAAGTCTCGTTTTCATGATACTTCAAAGAGAGTCCATCAGATCAACATGTTTGTTCACCGTTTTGTGAACAGACAAATAAACCGTCCATAAATATTACTGTCAAAAATACTTACAGTACGGGCCATGCTCACAAAACACACGATAACTATTGATACTGAAAACATCAAATTTAATTTATTCTCCATAATAGGTCTATTTGATATCTCAAATATCGATCATAAGACCTAGAAGAAATAGAGGACTTAAATTAAATTGATCACATATTATATTCATCTGGATCCCAAGCTAATTTCTCTCCCCTACAAATAATTTCATCAGTTATATCTATTCGTTAAGGATTGCCCATCTTCAAAGGAAGAGATGTTTAATCATGTGAAACACTATCAGATATCATGATATCTTATAATATCTCGACACGTATATTATCATCATCTCATTTCAATGAAAATAAGTATTTCATTCGTAAAGAAGAGCGACACCAACGGATAGATAGATCAATAATTAATATTCCCCACCAGTGGCGGAGCCAGGATTTTTTTTTTGGTGGGGCACTTAGAGAACTTTTAAAAATAATCATGGTTTTTAAGCCACAATCTACAAACAACTTTTTGTACTCTTTTCTCTTGCCTATTTTTTATCTAATAAATAATTAAAATAATAATTATTGACAAATAAAAGTTTTAAAATTTTACTATGACAACAATCAAACTACCATTATTCCATCTCTATGAGATTTAAAAGAAAAATAGAAGATCAAAAATACTAAAAGCAAAGATATGTTACTTGTTTATAATAATATAATGTATGCACTTAAACTAAAACACAAATAAATGATAAAACTAAAAAAGAAAAAAATTAAGAATTAATAAGAAAAAAATTACAATAAAAATTGAAGATGAATCTTACTTGATAGTTGATTCTCAATCTCAAATTTATTTTGATGTATAAAAATAGCTCCACTTTTTTTCTTAGCTTTCTAGGGTTTGTTTTGAAACACAAGAGTCAAAAGATTTGAAGGAAGATGAGAAGCTCGTTGATGGAAAAAAAATCATGTAAAAAAGAATAAAAAGTATTTCAAATAAGTGAATAACTCAAAAGATTAAAAGTGGGGTCCACTATAAGTAAGGCAACTAGCCTAAAAAATAAAGTGGAGTCTACAATTTCTAAAACGATAACTTGCCAAGTAATAAAAAGAGGACAACATATAATATATTTTATTGTTAAAAAGGGTGGGGCACTTTTGGATAGGAATAAATCTAATACTTTAGATTTCTCAAAACTTTGGGTGGGGCACATGCCCCACCCAATTGACATGTAGCTCCGCCCCTGATTCCCCACCCTTCCATAACTATTGGAATAAACTAGCTCCTTGGCAGTAACTCGATCTATCACAATCGTTCATAACATTTACAAAGAGATATCTGATACATCGTACACCCATACGTTAGTCTCATTCATTATTCATGCAGGACTATTCATATAGTGTGAATACAAAATCAGTTGGGACTAACAAGTGCATTTATGAGGTGCGTTGATCGTGACTATTCATATACATTCTATTCCAAGCGGCATATGGATTTCAATGATGCAATCAAATCATAGCATGATACTAAAAGAAATAAAAGGCCCGAATAAATATAATGGTGAAAACAGAATTTGTGAAGGGGTACTTACCTTTTGATTGCTTATTTTTATTTTGGGAATTAAATCTCTGAATTTAATAATCCAGGTCCAATACACTACGATCAGAAAATAATGGAACAAGAGTTTTAAATTACTCTTTAATTTCATGCCCCCTCACAGGATCATAGATTCGACTGTTAGAAACTAAACTATTTGCACAAACAAAGTTAGCAACGTTTAATACTTACAAGAAACCAAACAATCACCTAACTGGAGTAACATACCGAATTTGTCTTAAGATTGTTGGAGAATTATAGTTCCGTTTCTTGAAAAATTGGATTATCACAAAACTAAAATAAATAAAATAAGAAAACTTATCTGAAAGTGATCGAGGCTTGTGTTAGACACAATGTCCTTAAGACAAATTCGTCCCCGCAACGATGCCAACGGTTCAATAGACGCCTGTCTCCCAAGATACAACGATCGCGTCGTGCAGAAGCGGCACTACAAATCTGTACGCCCTAGCGAACTGACAATTACTGTGCTCTCACACACTACTCAAAAACACGACTCACAAAACTTGTTAAAAACTTGATTCTAAACTACAAGAGGAGAGGGTTTATATAGAGTCAATGGTGACTCTCCATAAACCACAAGGTGTCTCTCCAAAGAGACACATGTCTCATGGCCCTTAAAAGGTACCCCCAAGAGACACAACTCAAGAAATAAACTAAAACTATTTTTCACTCAAAAAAAAATTATTAAATAAACTAAATAATTCCAACAAATTTATAGACTTTTTATTTCTTTTTAGTAAGCCCACTACAAATTGCTACCATTATATACCACTTATCCCTTCCAAGAAAAAAGATAAAATTTTTAATGACTTCATATTCGCATCTTGCAAATAGTAGCACAATACCAAGCAGGACCTTAACGGAGGTTGATTCAAAGTGAGACCCTCTAAATTTTAATTTAGTCAAGCAATAATCTAGAAGAAAAGAACGAAAAACTAAGATTTTAAAGATTAGATTTCTAATCTTAATTTAAAACCTTATTTTATTTTATTTTATAGTCTGTTTGGAGAAGGAATTTTAGGGAGGGATTTTGTGGGGACTAGGCATTTGATGCTAAAATATAACATGATTTTTCTATTAAATCTCTAGACCCTACAAAATTCCTCCCTAAAATCCCTCATCCAAACAGACTATTATTTATTGGTTGAGTTTGTTGTTGTTCTATTTTGTGAGTTTAATGTGAGAAATTATCTTACCAAATTGGGGATTTGGAACTAAAGCTCTAAAAGAGAGAAAATCTTATATATCATTTTCCTCAATATGTGTTAAGTGAACAGATATAAAAAAAAAAGATTAAAAACTGAAAGGAATTTAAAAGACGGAAAAAAAGGTTAAATTCAATTTACCCCCTCAGAATTAATGGGCATGTTAACATACCCCCTCAAAGATGTCGTAATTAGCTTATCCTCTCAAACTTACGATTTCTGCCGTTAAGCCGTTCGAATGTGTACGTGTGTATCGCACAAAAATCTTTAAGACCAAAATACCCATCACACACGTTACACGTGATTCACTTAAGGGCCTTAATTTTTTTATACCCAAACTACTCTTACCATACCAGTAGATCGATGGCTAAGATTAAACTCACAACCTTGGTCTTCTTCTTCATCAACACAGCCATGGCTACACTTTGTTTCAAGAAGTATGGCAGGTGGATACTCTTTTTATTACTCCTTCTAAGAATCCATTTCTCCTTCTTAATTTTATGTGGGTCAAATCCAAATCCACATCCAGTAAAAAAAAATTAAAAATAAAATCTAAATCTACAGGTGTTTGGTACTCATTTCTCCATGGTAGCCATGGATCTATGATTTCCTCACTTATTATACATCAATTCTTAAAAGTATTAGAAAAATCTAAAATTCTCGTCAAATGAATCTATTCAGGCTTGCGATGATGAGATCCCCGATTTTGATGGAGTTGGTTTACCAAGGCCATCCGATGATAGATCCCCATTCATTCGATTTCCTTTATGAAACTCAAAATTAGCAGCATTGTTACTTGAAACCTCCTCAGTCGATCCGTAAATACATCCCTTCTCTTCCAAAAATTTCATTATCCTCTCCCGATCTAATCAATATACGATAATTGTTACTGATCTAAATTCTATAAACATGTTCTTTTTCTTTGCTTTTTGGGGTTCAATTCTATAAACAATCCTATATACCAGTTGAAGTGGAACTATAACTACTGGAAGAACTCCATTAAAATATCTTTTAGATCACAAAGTTCTTACTAACCTAGTTAAAATGGAGATTAGACTTAAATGGAGCAGAGATATCTTTGATCTAACTCACTGTCTCAGATCTCGAACAGTCTATCTAGAAAAGGCACTGATAAAATTTCGAAGTTCATACCTTGTGGAACACAAGAATTGATTGCTACAACATTAATCATCCTTGAAAATGCCCAGATCCTTCCTTTCTCTCTGCTTCTATCTCTTGTCCACCATTAATGGACATTCAATGGGCAAAGATAGATCAGTTGGTCGTGGGGTACAAGCTTAGGGGCATTTAGGTATTTTAAAAAAAAAGACATTTAAAAGAATCACGTGCAAGGTGTGTGATGGGTATTTTAGTCTTAAATATTTTTGTGTAAAACGCACATGTACATCATGACGGCGTAACAACAGAAACTTTGAAAACTCTCTCTAGGGCTTACATAAAGATGATCTAAGACTAATATTTTACGAGGATATTCTCCTTGTCATGTAGATCATGTCCAAATATTAATCACATAGTCCTAAAGTATTTAACCCCATCATAAAATTATTCAAATTTTTAAAATTTCTCCTTATCGTTAATTTTCAACCAACTTTTGAGAAACATATAAATTTCAGAATGCTTAAAAAAATATATATAATAAAAAGATCATTCTCTCAAAATATGAGCAATATAAGAATAAGTTGGATACATGTATGGAATATATAAAAAATTGGGTGGAAATTAATATCTAGCTAGACCCAATGTAAAACATCGTAATATTTTGGATTGTACTAGAAATTTAAAATTTTCTAGGGAGGATGAGCCACTAATTAATTTACATTTATTTAATTATAAGCATACAACAATATTTATATATAAACTTCTTTTATATAAACATGCATAATTCAAAATACCACGAGCCATAACGCCCACAGGTCTCTCTCTTTATGTGACTCCGCCTCTACCTACAATAGATTAGATTAGGCGACAATTGGGTTTTTAGATTAGGCAATGAATTACCAAACATAATTTTTTAAGCTGTTAGTTGTCCACCTATCAAAAGATTATGTAGTCTCTAGCAGATCTTACTAAAAAAGATTAAAATAGCCATGTTATCTTATCCCCCATATGGGCAGTGGGCTTTACAGAATTTCTGTATTAGAAAAAAAAATGGAAAGTTGTCAACTTGTCATGCTCATGGTGGCTAGCTCTATATAACTATCTGAAAAAATTATTCATCTCAACACAACCCTAAAAAAAATATCTTGGTTGATACATTTTTATGTACAAGTAAACAATCACCATCCAAATAAAGGGCCTCCTATTTTCAAATTAGAAAACTGAACACTCAATAAAAGCTGGAGTGCATCCACAAACCAGACAGCTATTCAATTTAGATCAGTAAATTATTTGGTGATTTAAGCACTAAATAAATTTTATACGTTATGGGTTTTGATTGCTTTGACCCTAATTTTGTCCCACTAATTAGAAAACAAAAAGAAAAAATTTATTTTAACTTTTCCATTTTCAATTAACAAAAAATCGATTTTTTTTTAATTAGGAAATTATAGGATAGGACCTATGAACTAAAAATCTATATATTCAGTACAAAGATTCCATCAACTTTAATGGCCGAAAAGTATATACTTTTTCCAATTTGCTATAATTTGGGCACAATAATCTATGATATTCAATTGGTTGCTTTCAGTTGTGGGTCCATTTCGTGGGACTTAAACTAGAAAAATCTCTCATAAAAATATCTGAAATAATCAAACGTGAAAAGAGTTGTCAAATAAAAACAATGAAGAAAGGGTTTGTGTGGTCAAGCACTCAATCAGGGTACAACAATTAAGGATTGGGGGGTCATAGATGGAGGGGTAATGCTACAAGCACCCCGGATTTGCACACAAAATTGTACCCGGGGTCTAATTTGGGTCTAATTTGAGTCTAATTTGGTCTAACGTGGGTCTAATTTTAGTCTAATTTGAATAAAATAATCAGAGGTATTAGCAAAAGTGCAAATCCAAGGTGCTTGTAGCATTTTCCTAGATGGAGATAGAAGTTAGGGTTTTTAAGTTTATTTTACATAAGTCATATAGAAAACTAGAAATGACCAAAGCACTTGCTTCACCAAATCATTGATGATTTCATGGTGGGGACTGCATGAAATAACTTCACCATCACCAATGCACACATTGTCATTTCTCTATTTGTTTTGTAAAATACATCTAAAACTTTAATGGTGGTCAACACTGGTGCAGTGGGGCCAATTTAATGGTGGTCCAATACTGGTGCCACCATGCAGGAGTCTCAATGGATACTTGTTTAGAACTGAACTGAACCGGAACCAATTTTTCCTGTTGCGGTTCCACATGTTCTGCATGTGTTGTTACCACTAGTACTAGTACCAGGTCTGGTTCTTACTACTTTGATATCCAATGGAACCGAAATCAATTGATAGGTACAAGAACCTGAGTTGGCTTACGAATATTGATTTTTTTTCCCTCTGTTTTTCTGTTACTTTTTATATTTTTGTAAATAATAGTTGAACATTAAAAAAAATAGTTGAACATTAAAGAATACAAATCGAAATATTCAAGAGCATACTAGAATCAGAACCAATTATTATCAGATCGATTCCGACTATTCAAGTACCAAAAACAGAACTAATAAGAACTAGAAACAACTATTTAATAGGAGTTGCCTAGTGGTAAAATCTCCGATAAAGTCTAAAAGATGAAAGTATAAGACCATTGTTATCTACACTATCAGTTTTGATTGCTTGTAACCTTTGATCAAGGCTATCCCCAAATTTTTAAGAATGACATATCCCACCACTAAAAAACCTAAATAGTTTAAAATATTAAAATAAAACATAAAAAATTAAAATATTCAAAAAAAAATCCTAATAAAACACTATTTTCTCTCCTTAACCTATCGAACTTTAACCCTTCCCCATTTCCTTCTTTATTGAGCTCGAACCCTAGGTGGCGAGCCCCTTCTACCAACCTAATCCGGCCTTGTTTGGTTAATCAGGCGGTGTATCTGGGGCCGCTGACATTTAAAAAATGATGGTTGTGTCCAGTGGCGGAGCCAGGATTTTAACCTAGTGGGGGCCAAAGTAGAAAAAAAATTCTATTTACAAGCTACTTTTTTTTTCTTTAGCAACCACATATTTTTTACACTTTTTATACCGGCCTGTGGGGTGCATGTAGAGATGATTCAAGGACTTCATTTTTATTTTTATTTTGTTCTTGTGAGGAAGATCTTCTCACCCTTAGATTACCCTTTCATAATTCACATCGCTCTAAAACTTTTAATCCCATCTAAAAGTGATTTAAATTTTAATCCAAATCATAAAGTTAATTTTCAACCAACTTTTATTAGAATAATGCGTTCTTTTAGGATGATCTAAGTGGTGTGACAAAAAAAAACAGCCCTTGGATCATCCAATCTGAATTTTAATTTAAGTTATTTATTTTTAACCAATTTTTAGTCGGATTAAAGTTTTAGAACGATAGAATATTTAGCTAAGAAGATGTACATGGTGATGAGATTATCCTAAACAAAAAAAAAAATCAACCCTAGGATCAACTCCATCTAAGTCCAGAGTATAATATATGTACGAATGTAAACACTAAGTAAATAAAATCAAAAAAAAGAAAAAAGAGAGTATTTTAGTCAAATTTTATAGCCTTACCATAAGACTTTTTTTATTAGAACAGGCTTACCAGCCTAAGATCGATCAACTCCTCTAATTAAAAGGATTTTTTAACTATTTACAATAACGGGATTTGGCCAAAACCTCCAAAACTAGAATATTTTTGTCCAAAAACTCCACAAACATTTAATAATAGCTAAAAACTCCAAAATATCTTATTACACATGCAGAACTTTTCTTAGACATTTTTACCCTTTTCAAGACGAAATTAACCAATTGTTAATGAATTTTATTTTAGGGAAACTTATCCATTCACCCTAAAAATTCTAAAATTATTACAAATCACCTACCACTAATTTCTCTAAATTAAATTAGTTTTTGAAAAACCTTGAGATTTCTAGAAGGAAAAAATCACAAACCATTACAAAATTATAAACTGCATTTAGAAAAAATTTTGCAAAATAATATTTGAAACAATGGATCATCAATAAAATCAAAATAATCTTAAAAAGATAAATAAATTAATTATGCAAAAATCACTTTGCACATGCACAAAACCTTTATTGCAAAAGCAAAAAATAATTTACATTGGAAAAAATGAACTTTATTTCCATAATTTTGTTTGCAAAAATAAATTTTATTTGATTTGTTTGAAACTCAATAATGTATAAAGACAAAAAAATAATAATCTGAAATCATAAAATTGGGTTTTTTAGCAAAACAATATTTGAAAAGCTAGGTGTAGAGACAAGGAGAAGACTGATGGCGAGGGGTAAAGCACCGGTGGTTCGTGATCCACAACCTGCCGTCGAAGAACAAGTGTAAGACTCCGATTTTCATCATGAATCTTATTTTTTCTTGTTTTTAAGTTTGGTTTTTTATGTAGAAGGTTTCTTAGGTCATTTTGGTGCGATTGTAGGAATATATTTCGATTTTTGATGGCCGAAAAAACGAAATCATCGAATGGGTTTCATTCACTGTGCTCGGACTTGCAGAAAGGAGCACAATCAATGGTGCTCGTTCTCACGACCACGAGAATCAATAAATATTCTCGCAATTCCAACTCCGAGCATCATAAAAAATTTTGGTGTTATTTTTTTTTACAGGTGGTTGTTTATGAGTTAAATTGGGGGCATGTTCTACCTTTTATGTTGAAATGTTGATGGCCAATGATGCAAAATTCTCAAAAGGGTTTTCCATTTATTTTGGGTTTTGATCTACCTTTATTATTTATTTTTTTCATGAAGATGTTTATTAGTTCATTTTTGTTCATACAGTATCCTTTTTTTTTTTTTTGAATTTTGATAAACAAATCTTCTAACTTCCTTAATGTTAGCTCTTGGAATGCATGTGGGCCGATTTAAAGTTTGGTTATCTATGTTTATCTACTATCACTACTATGGTGATGGATTTATCTCAAAACCAAGCCAATTGACCATCCAAAATTGATCCTTGGATACCCTAATTAACTTTTGTGGATTCAACTAGTTTGTGGATCTTTATAATCCAAATTTATCAACTAGTTGGTTTGTTTTTAGTTTCTTTTGTTCTATGTTTTATTTTTTAAGTAGAAGTTTGGTTATCTATATGTATCTACTAGCACTACTCCTTAAAATTTTTTTGCGCCTTCATTATTTCCTTGGATGCCTCCGCATAAGGTTGCTTTTCCGATTGGTTAGGTAACTTTTCTAGGCGGTTTTCTCGGCTTTGTAGAGTTACTCTTCGTTGCTTTTGATTTTGACTCTTCGAAATTCTCATACTGTGAAGGATCCTGTTTTGTTGAGTTTTCTTTCTTTTGTTGGGCCTTTGTTTGTTTGGAGCTCGGTCGTCCCCTCGGGACGGCCATTTTTTATGGCTCTTCTAAACTAGTTGTCCTAGGAGTCGCAATTTCTTTTAACTTATCAAGCATCGCTTCCCTCTCAACTTCTGTCGAAGCTAACTATCTCTGCCTAATCAAACCCAAAATCGGCAAGTAATCAAAGTCTTCCTTATTTTCAACAGAAGAATACATGGAAAGGTGTCTCCAATGTGAGTCAACTGTAGAAAGTGATATAGGCCTTCTCTCCCTCGAGTACTGGATTAACTCATGAGCACATGGCAAACCCATCGACTTGCGAACCACATACCCACAATCTTGTTCCATGATTTCAGCGTTATAAGACCTCTCAAGCTCCTTGCTTATTTCTCTCAAAGCGTGATGGGATATATTATTTCACAAGGTCTTAAAAATCGATCTATTGTGATTGTGCATGACAGTGGTCAAACTCTGCTCAAAAGACCTCTTGATATGAACAACCTAGTTGCTTAACATGTTATTGATCTCCCTCTAGCAAGTGTTGAAATCACCTGTCGAAGTTTCCAAGTACGTCTTCAGTTGTAGACACTCAATTTTCGCACCCTAATTAGGTGTCATCAAATAAAGATTTTGAGCAATTTTGGGTCAATTTGAACAGATGTTGGAGAACGAGGACCAATTTGGACCAAATTTATAAAAATGAGAGTTTTGGTGTCATCATTAGAATAGAAAGCTACTGGAACTAATTTGAGTTGCAAGATCCCTTTTGGTGGAGAGAAAATAGACCCGGGGACTTTCTAGAAAAATGTCCTTTTGGTGTTGAGAAATTAGTCCAAGGGACTTTTTTAGAAAAATAGTAAAAAGAAACCTTTTGATAAATGTAAAAGTTTTTGAATGGGTTTTGTGTGAAAGCAATAAAGTGGGGGACTTTATAATAAATAGAAAAGGTTTTAAGAAGAAAAGTGACACTTGTCACATAAATAGTGGAATCGACCCTTTAAGGGTCGATCTCCCTTTTCTTTTGATTTTAAATGGTTCTAAAAAAAATAGTTTTGTTTTAAAAGATTTTTGAAAAAAAAGGGAGAAAAAGAAAAGATGACACAGGTGTCGTGAAGCCACAAAGTGATTGGGATCAGCCCTCTAAGGACCGATCTCCCTTTTTCATTTTGTTTTGAAAAATAATAAAATATTTTAAGAAATATTTTAAGGAAATGAAAAGTTTGGAAAATAAGATGTTTTGAGGTTTGGTGACGTGTCACGAGACCATTGGAGTCGGCCTTCCAAAGGCCGATCTCCCTCTAAGTGCTGCCACGTGTCCTCTCCTTAGACGACACTTGCTTTGTGCTTTCCCTCTCTCACAAAATCATTTTGTGTTTTCTCTCACTCTTATTTTAACCTTTTTTGGACACAATCTGTGTGACACCAAAATAACCATACGTTGAATGACACGTAGCGAGTAAGAGAAGATATTTTCTCTTCCTTCTTATCCCAACCATCCAAGTGAGATTGATCTATCGTTTAGCTGAAGAGGAAACCATAATTTTTTCTTTAAAAGGAAAGGTTGCCCAAAGAAGAAAGCTCTCTGGGAACTTCTTCCGTCCCCTGGCTTCTTATGCTTTCTTCTTCTTCTCTACCCTCTGGACTCTCTGGTTTTTTATTTTTTGGGTTTACTATTTTAGGCAGCTTTTCCTTCTCCATTAAATAGATAGTTGCAGAATTAGAGAGTGGAAAGAGGAAATTAAGGAGATAAGAAAGGATTACAAAAAAAGTAGAGAGAAGAGAGAGAATCAATTTTTCTTTCTAACCTATCTTCTCTCCTGCGTCATCATGCATGGTTGAATACAAAGGGTGACATCATTTTGTCTGCATTCATCATATGCAGCATATTAAGGGTTTCTTTCTTATATTTTCTTTAATGGGATATTTGCAAGCTACAAGTCAGTAATCCTTTTCCCTCTCTTTTCAATCGAAGTTTTTGTGTAAATAAGAATTTCTTGATGTGAATACAATTTTTTTCTCCCTTGTTTTGCGAAATAGGATTTCCAGAAAGAAAGTAGGTTATAATTTTGCTTTTCATGTATAAAGTGAAATTATGAATTGAAAGAGTGAATGATTGTACTGTTCTCCGTCTTTGGTACAAAATAAAATTCTGAATTGAAAAGCATGTAATGATCTGATTTCCTCTTTTTGTATATAATAGAATATTGTGATAAAAAGGCATGATAGCTTTTCTGTAGCTCTTCCATATTTGAAAAATATGTCCATAGTCAATAAAAATGCATTATGAATATATGCTCTAATTTATAGTAGCTTTTGCATGATTAGAAAAGTAGTCTACCTTCAAGAAAAGTGTCTTGTTAAAGAGCATGCTTGTGTGAGATCCGAGAATGAATAATAATAATGTGTAGTAGCCTTGCTTGTTTTGCATGTTTGGTGATTAAATCTTGTTTGATTATTAATAAATCATGAATCTCTTGTATATCAAAGAACGTGTTCTCGATCTTTTGAATGAATTGTATGATAATGTTGGCTCCTCATATGATGGTTTGAGACATCTTCATGATTATGCACATTTTTGCTATAATAAATGCTAAAAGCATATCAATTGTCATTAAAATGCATTCTTCATGTGGTGATGTCTTAATGATGATTTTCATGATTGAATATTTCATAGAAAAAGAGCAAAATGTGTATAATTCCACGACGTGTGAACTAAGAATACTTTGATGTTTGTGATAAGTATGTTGGAAATAGCATGATCTTCAAAGTAAATGGTTTCGATCGTGGAAATCTTATTGGGTTAACACGACCTAAACGTTCTTAGCTCATTCTTGTTGCCTTATTTGGCGCCAAAATGTCGAATTCAATATATGTCGGTGTTCTCCACTCTTTTGGTATGATGATATGATTATGAGATGATATGATCGAGTTCCATATTGCTTGATTCACTTGCTTTATGTACTATGCTCGAAATACATGAAATGTGTGCATATGTCTTTGATTCATAAATTCTTCAACATGAATAAATGTGAATGAATGAGCATGATGAACATGATGTTTGCAAGCTTTCCACCATCTTATCTTGATTCTATCTTGCTTTGGCTAAACTTGCGAATTACTCCCTTTTAGGCAAGAAAATCATGTAAATAAGTTTTTTAATAAAATATTCGGGACTCGAACCCCCTTTACGGGTTCATAGGCCTACTTCCCCTATTGGGCTTTTGAAGCCCAATGAGTGTAACCATAAACCCCTAAAATAGACTTAAGTTTGCGCTTAGTCAAAGATTGCTTGCTTAGAGATAGATTGCATTAGTCCTAGGGTTGTTTGTTGATTTTCAGGGTCAGTTCTGGAATTCACTTAGCTAAGTAAAGCTCTTGCTCTGATCCCAACTTTGGGTCAAAACTCTTTTCTGAAAAAAAACAAAAGGAAATTAATTGTTTTAAAGAAAGAAAACATGTCATTAGCCTAGCTCATGCATTTAGGATCTTAAAATTCCTAAACAAAAACTAGGTTTTTTAAATTGATCTTAGACGACCATTAGGGTCATTTTCATGCATCTTTGCGCACGCATACTGGACGTGTGCGGGTCATCATCTTCGTCACGTGTGCAACTCACATGTGATGAATGCTTTTCAAAATGAAAGAGGACCAAGTTTTCAAAAATAAGAAAATATTTTATCATCGCCACGTGCCTATTTTGCATGTCATTTGTCGTCATATGCCTGCTTTGCACGTCATTCATTATCACGTGCCCATTTTGCACGTCCTCTGTCGTCACATACCTATTTGGCACGTCTTTTATTGTCATATGCCTATTTTGCACGACATCTGTCGCTACGTACAGTTTCTCAGAACTCACGCCGGTCTCGCGTGTATCGCCGATCCTTTACGTGTCTGTTTCACACATTCTTTATCGTCATGTTCCCGATCTGCACGTACGGTCTTGTGTCACGTGCCAGTTTTGCACGTAGGGTCCTCGGAATATGTCGGTATTACACGCTTTACTCTCGTCGCATACCCGTTTTGTACACCGATATTATTTAGTCACGTGCCAGTTTTGCACGTCACTCGTCGTCACGTGCCTGTTTTGCACGTCACATCTTGTCGCGTGCCCATCTCGTACGTCACTCTCTGACATGTGCCGGTTTTGCATATACCTCCTTTCTTGGTCACGTGCTTATTTTGCACGTCACCTATCGTCACATGCCTATTTTGCAGGTACCCCCTCCTTTTGTCACGTGCCAGTTTTGCACATAGGGTCTTTGGTGAATATGCCAGTCTCGCACGCATCACCCTCCTTGCGTACCCGTTCCTTACACCGATATTGTTTAGTGTACGTGCCAGTTTTCCACCTATCACTTGCTTGTTTGTGCACATGTATGGTTATGCACATGTCATATTGTATGCTTAGGTATATGTGCAGTTGCGCAAATCACCTCTTTATGCACGTGTGGCATCTGCACACGTGTTACCGCACTTTGACGCATCTCTAGAGCATAGAGAGGCGTACCCATTTTATTTTTGCCCCAGAACCTTACACGCATATCACGTAGATCTAGGGGGATTATTACATTACTTTTGTTGCCTCCCCATTGTAGTGCAACTTAGTTTGATCATAAATTCCTAAAGAATTCTCTTAGCCGTGAAGTAGAGGCCGATCTCACGATCGGGCGACTGTCAGGTGCCTAACACCTTCCTGATCTGTACCCGAATTCCTTTACCTAGGAATCTCTTCATTTCAGACCATTGACCGAAAGATCGCCATGGAGTTTTCGATAAAATAATAGCGATTTTCCAAACAAAATGGGTCTTGATTCCCTCTAATCAGGTGGCGACTCCATTTTTTGCATGACTCTTTAGTTGTCCTTCTCCCAACTTTTTTTCATGGACGAATTTGGGACTCACTTTTCTCTCCTTTAGAAAGAAGTAGTGAGTGTGGGCGGTGCCGGATTTACGGGTTCACATCAGTGCACTATGTTCACTTTCAACCCGATTGTTTGTAGCATTGCCGTAATGATTTATCTGATTTGTCCATACAAACACAAAATGTTCCTTATGCTTCAACCACATGTTACATACATATGCATACAAACTCGGATAACTCGGAACCCATTTCGCCATAAGGTATTTATGTGCTTCTTTGTATTTGACTTGGGCTTCAGCTGTGACCAAAAAATTCCAATCTTCGTACATTTCAGACAATAATGGCTTATTCTTCACAATAGCCTGTTTCAAATGGAGCATGACATTTCTCCTAATATTTTATGCGCAAAGCAACCTATCGACACCAGGAAAAATAACTTCCAAGGTACCTATCAAAGCTTTTTCATTGTTTGTGATGAAAACAAATGACAGTCGAACTGTGGAAAATAATTTTCCTTCTACTCAATTGTCATAAAGGTGAACACAGAGGTGGAAGTCATACCCACAACGTGAAAGAGAGGCACTTTCCAACGGTTCATCTTGTAAGTATTGTCCACGAGTACCACATTTGGTAAATATTGAGCCAACAACATAGAATCAGGGTTAGCCCAAAAAAAATTTGTCACTTCATCAGAACCTGGAGCAGTCTTCTCCCATAACATATAACGCCCTTCAGTTAAAACATGCTTAAGTTGTTGCATTTTTGTCCTACCATTCATCTCATCGATCTTCATTCTTGCTTTTACATTGTACAATGTTCTCATTGTTGAGCAATTATCTTGGTTATTTTGCTTAAGCACCCTCATTATTAGTCGTGGTTTAGCACCGCATCTAGTCAACTCGACCACCTTTTTCATCTCTTCCTTTGTCAACTGACCCGGGTATGGATGTCCAGTTAGTGTTTCTGTCGACATGTGATTGTGTGCTCTACTCCTTACAACAAGTTTCCATTTGTTACCTTCCAAACACGTATTCCTCAACTTAAAGGGACAACTACACTTTTTTGTACCCGTTTATCTTTTCCTTTTTACTCCAGTAGTAGTCTTTTCGTCCTTCTTCTTATGGCATTTATACTGGCCACCCCTTTCGCAGCCCAACTTAACCACGTAACCCTTGCCCGCCGGTTTGTTAACTGATCTGGTAATCACAACAACTGTGTTGTTTTTCTTTCCTACATCTTAGCACCACGATATCACCTCATCGCGAGAGTCGAAAAGCTGCATTTTTAACAAGTTCAAGATGAGTACAAACTCACAAATGTAGCATAAAAACAAATTTGTAGATAAAATAATGTATCTAAAAGTTTACCTTTTCGGTGATGAAACATTCCCTCAAATCGTGTCCAGCCGAGATTAGGTTGGCTTCAGTAGATATATCTTCGTTTGCATTACCATCAAATTAACCCATAAAATCATTTTTGGTATCAATTGATTCTTTAGGTTCCTCGGTTGCACCCTATGAAACAACATGTTCGAAGCATGAACTCCAAACTTCAATGACAAGAGAAAAAACTGTGCTCGGGTAGGAAGAAACATGCATCAGAATACAATGTTCGCTTCCTCCAAAACGACCACAGTGTGGTCTATTCGTTCCCAAAGAAAAGATCATTTACTACCATGATCATTAATGTAATAACGATATTTAAGAAAAGTGCTCATTTTCTGAACAACGAGCAGATAAGGTGGTTGCTCGTTACATGATGAACGAGCATAAACGTTAAATGCTCGTCGTCATAATAACGATCAGTTTTAAAAATGTTCCTCTCTGCAACTACGAGCATGCACTTTGGAGCCCTAAATTTTTTTTCGTTCTGAAAGAAAAAAATGAGGAAATGGAAACATAGATTGAAAGGTTACCTCTGAATGTTGTGGTTGAGAAACCTTTTGTGGATTTAAGGACCCGATCTCCTCACCAAATGAGTTTTTCGTCGAGTTCTCATCTGGTAATGGCAGTTGCCACGAAATTCCCTCATCCCCCATAAAAATCAACTAACAATCTTGTTGTTTGTTGTGGGAAGCCAATGGTCAGAGCCGTAGCTCCGAACAAATAACAAAAAATCCGGTGGCATCGGTTGAAAAACGGTTGGTGGTGGGGTTCCATCACTTTCTCTCTCTAGCTCTCTCCACTGGTGGGGTTCCACCACTTCTCCCACTTTCTCCCACGTTTCTTTACTCCCTCGTAGTGTCTCTCTTTTCTATTATTGTTTAGAAGTTAGGTAGAAAATATAATATTTTAAGGTAAAAATTAATTTTTTAATATAAAAAGAGTGAGGATATCCCCAATCGAAAAAGAAAGTCAAACCATGGTTGACTGAAAATACTTTTTGCTGGGTCACATTTGATACAAAACGGTAGTGTCAATAACACTGCTGAAGTATAAAACTAATGCTTTGATCATTACACATTATTTATTTGTCAAACTTTTTGTTAAAGGTGATGTCCAACTAACATTACTCGGAAAAGAAACAATGTCATGACGCCTTAGATTCAAGTTTTGTTAGCCATTCTCCTTAACTCCTTAGCACGTGTGGAACAGATGGACAATACTTGTCCTAAGGTGAAGCGACGACAAGACCTGTGATAAAAAATAAAAATTAAAAAAAGTCTTAAATCATAGCCTATTAAAACTAATTTGGATACAGTTATTACAATTTTTTCTTTTTTTATGTGGCAGAGTGGGCTCCACTACAATGTAGATTGGATACCCCTTCAAAACACTTTTGGAAGGGAAAAAGTGGTGGATCCCACTCCTGCCACGCAAGCATCAGACATCATTTTTGTAAAATAGTCGGTCCAAAAAATATTATTGTTTAGATATAGTTATTCCAATATTTTTTGTTTTATTTTATTGAACGGGTTCACTTGTACGGAACTTGGGGTACCCTTTGTTTCCAATGAAGGAAAGCTACAGCAAAACATTAGATCATTTCATTTCTATTTTTATTTTTATTTTCTTTTCATTTGCACCTTCATTTTTTATTTTAATGGGATATTTTATCCATATTCAATTTATATATATATATATATATATTGTTATAATTTCTGGGTACACAGAGTATATCGAGAGAAGAATGGAAGAGGGTATTACTTATTTACTGATTCATAACATATCTCTCTCTGTCTTATNTTGTTATAATTTCTGGGTACACAGAGTATATCGAGAGAAGAATGGAAGAGGGTATTACTTATTTACTGATTCATAACATATCTCTCTCTGTCTTATACAGTTTTCATCTCATACTAACTCGTACAATATAAATTGCTTCGATTTACTTAACAACTACAATTATCACATATATATAAGAGGAGGGGCTGAAGAAAGGCTACACGGCATGCTTGACACATATGCAAGGAGGTGTCAAGCATGCTTGGTGGACATCCACCAAAAGACACGCAACTTGGCTGCGTGTTATAACACTCCCCCTTGGGTGTCCACCATTCTAAGACAATTGCCTCGTTAAAAACCTTGCCAGGAAAACCCAGAGGGACAAAACCTGAGCTAAGGAAAAGAGTACAAAGATTTAGAAGAGTGCTGGACTCGCATAAACTGCCTCATTAAAAACTCTGACAAGGAAAACCCAGAGGGACAAAATCTTGACAAAGGAAAAAGAGTACAGCGCAATAAGGTCCAGTCAGACAAAAGCACGCATTGGAATACTCCTCCTGATTGAGTAGGCACTCAAATCAGTCCGCTAGATGATACATTCGTCTCATGCCAATACCAAAAACCAGTTTTCTGAAAATTGCCGTAGGCAGAGACTTGGTGAATAGATCAGCAAAATTCTCACAGGATTGTATCTGTTAGATATCAATCTCACAGTTCTTCTAGAGATGGTGAGAATAAAATAGCTTCGGCGAAATATGCTTGGTTTTATCACCTTTGATATAGCCTTCTCTGATTTGTGAAATACATGCAGCATTGTCTTCAAAAATAACTGTTGGAACATCTGTGACGGAGGGTAGAGCGCAAGAGCTTCTAATATGTCCAATCAGTGATCGTAGCCACATACATTCTCGGCTGGATTCATGCAATGCAATAATCTCTGAATGATTCGAAGAAGTGGCTGGAAGACTTTGCTTGTTGGATCGCCAAGAGAATGCAGTATCACCACTCGTAAAAACATAACCAGATTGGAAAATAGCTTTGTGGGGATCAGAGAGATATCCAGCATCAGTGTATCCCATTATCTGTGAGTCGTTGGATGGGTTTCTCTGATAGAATAATCCCATGTCTGTAGTTCCGCGGAGATATCGGAGAACATGCTTGACACCTGTCCAATGTCTCCTTGTCGGGGCAGAACTGAATCTGGCTAACAGATTTACAGCAAATACAATATCTGGTCTGGTACACTGGGCCAAGTATATCAATGCGCCGATTGCACTCAAATATGGTACCTCAGGACCAAGTAGTGCTTCATCTTCTCCCTTTGGTCGGAATGGGTCTTTCTCGATATCATGAGATCTCACAACCATAGGAGTACTCAATGGATATGCTTTGTCCATGTTGAAACGCTTCAAGATCTTCTCAGTATACGTTGTTCCACTTGAGTTATGCTCGATCTGCAAGCCGAGACAAAATTTCGTTTTTCCGAGATCTTTCATCTCGAATTCCTTCTTCAGATATTCAGCAGCATTACGGAGCTCTTCAGGAGTCCCGATTAAATTTAATTCATCGACATACACAGCGATGATAGCAAATCCAGATTCTGACTTCTTTATAAAAACGCAGGGGCAAATGGGATCGTTCGTATATCCTTCCTTTATCAGGTATTCACTAAGGCGATTATACCACATCCGCCCGGATTGTTTCAATCCATATAGAGCTCTTTTGAGCTGAAGTGAATACAAATGGTGTGGTCTTCCCTCAGGTAAAAATAACCCTTCCGGGACTCGCATATAAATATCTGTATCTAACTTCCCATACAGATACGCAGTGACCACATCCATCAGATGCATGTCGAGTCTTTCTGAGACTACCAGACTGATTAGATATCTGAAAGTAATTGCATCCATAACAGGAGAATATTTCTCTTCATAATCAATCCCAGATCTCTATGAAAAACCTTGTGCCACGAGTCGCGCCTTATAGCGAACGACCTCATTTTTCTCATTGCGTTTTCTTGGAAAGAACCATTTGTTTCCCACCGGGTTCACATTCGCGGGTGTTGGTACAACAGGCCCAAACACCTTACGCTTTGCAAGGGAAGCCAACTCTGCTTGGATAGCTTCTCTCCATTTTGCCCAATCAATTCTATGGCGACATTCCTCTATAGAGCGTGGCTCAATATCATCGTTCTCTGTGACGATGTCAGTAGCTACTGAGAAGGAAAAAATATCGTCGACAATTATTTCATTGTGATTCCACATTTCTCTGGTACATGCATAATTTATAGAGATTTCCTCATTTCCCTCTCCTGGGGATTGTACAGGTCCCTCTCCTGGGGATTTGCCTTCTTCAAGAGGCATATCATCAGAGAATGTGAATCGTTCAATGATACTCTCTCCGGGAGTATTAATATTTATTGACTGGCATTTCCTCTTCCTGGGAACAGAATCTTTCGAACCAAGGGGTCGCCAACGCTTTTAGCGTGCATTAGACGACTCATTTGCTGCAAGTTGTTCTACTGGGGTCACATGCCATCTCGGGACATCAGCTCTTACAGCATGTCTCTCCGGGACATCAAGTTTAGCTGGAGCATTTGCAGCAGGTATATATGACTTGGTAACTTTAGCTGCGTCATTAAATGCATCAGGCATTTCATTGGCAATTTCCTGAAGATGAACAATCTTCTGCACCTCAATGTCACAGGCATTGGTACGTGGATCAAGATGAGACATAGATGGTGTGATCTAGGAAATCGCATGTCTTTCTTCTGATGAAGAATCACGCCGTTCTCCTGACGACGGATTGTCTCCCCCTAATGACGGGAAGACTGTCTCATCAAAATGACAGTCCGCAAAACGGGCAGTAAAAATATCACCTGTCATTGGCTCAAGATAACGAATAATAGAAGGTGAATCAAAACCAACATATATTCCTAGCCGACGCTGAGGACCAAACTTGGTACGTCGCGTAGGGGCAATAGGAACTTGCACAGCACAACTAAAAACACGCAAATGTGAAATATTTGGTTGGTAACCTATAACTAGCTTCATAGGAGAATACAAATGATATGCAGTCGGACGAATCCGAACCAATGCAGCTGCATGTAAAATAGCATGTCCCCAGGCTGCAACAGGTAGCTTAGTTCTTATAAGCATAGGCCGAGCAATGAGCTGAAGGCGCTTCACAAATGATTCTGCCAGACCATTTTGTGTATGAACGTGAGCAACAGGATGCTCTACTTCGATGCCAACTGCTTGGCAATAAGCGTCAAAAGCTCAAGATGTAAATTCGGCAGCTCCATCAAGACGGATAGACTTAATGGGGAATTTAGGGAAATGTGCACGTAATCGTATAATCTGAGCGAGCAAACGTGCAGAGGAAACATTGCGAGTGGATAATAGGCAAACATGCGACCACCTCGCAGAAGCATCCACCAAGACCATAAAATATCAGAATGGTCCACATTGGGGATGGATAGGCCCACAAATATCTCCTTGAATTCGTTGCAGAAAAGCTGGGGATTCAACAACGACCTTGGTTAAAGATGGTTTAAGCACCAATTTACCCAGGGATTACGATGCACAAGTATAATCTTTGGACATCAGAATCTTCATGTTTTGTAATGAATGTCCCTGCGTATTTTAGATTATTCTACTCATCATGGTAGAACCTGGGTGACCAAGTCGGTCATGCCAAAGCATAAACGCTTTCGGGTCATTGAACTTTTGGTTCAAGACGGCATAAGATTCAACTCTTCTTATTATCGTATGATACAAACCAGAGGAGAGAGCTGGAAACTTCTCTAATATACGCTTCTGGTGTGAGACAATGGAGGTAATACACAAGTATTCCATATCATTCTCATTCACTGCCTCAAGGTGGTATCCATTACGACGTATGTCCTTAAAGCTCAACAGATCTCTCTTGGATCTGGAGGAATACAAAGCATCGTCAATATCAAGTATTGTACCACCCGGGAGCATAATACTAGCTCTACCAGAGCCCTCAATCAAACTGGTTGTACTAGTGATAGTAGTCACGCAAGCCTTGAACATACTCAAGCTCGTGAAAAATTTACTATCACGGAGGATTGTATGGGTCGTAGCACTGTCTGCTAGACAAACATCCTCGCCATATTAGCTTTGTTTGGATATGTCTCTGCTTGGACCAATATCTCGGGATATGCCTCTGCTTGGGTCTATATCCTTTAAAAATAAAGCAAGTATAAGCATATATGCAAAACACTTATATTATATATGAACAAAAGTAGTACAGAAAAGTAGTACAGGAAAGTAGTACAAGAAAAGTAGTACAATTGGTATGAACAAACTCATTCCCAATTGTATAGCAAAGCTCTAATTGGTGTGAACATGCTCACCCCTTAATTAGTTTGCTTACATCCTCTCCTTCTAGATCAAGAAATATATCGGACAACTCCAGGTGGGTATCATCAGTGGGAAAACTATTACATATATAATTTGTCTCGGCACAAGTTTTGGCTTTCTTACATGAAGCCTGATACAAGTCAACTAGGTGCTCGGCCGTATAACAATTACGCGTCAGATGTCCTTTCATACCACAATGATAGCAGGTTACATCTCTAGGGGGTTTATTCCAACCTCTCCCTTTTCCTTGCTTCGTTTCGGCTTTATCCATCTCCTGGGGATCAGCGTTATTCCTCTTCTAGAGATTTTGTGTGGCATGATTTGGATTATTCCACTTCCCGGAATTATTCCGTCGGTAGCGTCTACCGCGCCTGCCTTTATAACCAGGTCGTCCACGTCCCTGTCCTGAAGCAGTCGCTGCATAAGCTTCGGGTACAGACGTAGAACCAGTGGGATGAGCCTCGTGGTTTAATAACAACAATTAATTATTCTTCTCAGCAACTAGAAGGCAGGAGATCAATTCAGAATATTTTTAAAACCTACGCTCTCTATATTGTTGTTGTAATAGCACATTATAGGCGTGGAAAGTGCTGAAGGTTTTCTCCAGCAGCTGCGTATCAGTAACAGTATCACCACACAGTCTCAACTGCGAGGTTATTCTGAATAAGGCCGAATTGTATTCTGTTACTGACTTGAAGTCCTGCAACCGCAGGTTCCTCCAATCATTCAAAGCACCAGGATGTATGACCATCGACAAGTGGCCAAATC
>MVGT01002228.1:131503-148671 GCA_002174775.1 Macleaya cordata
TTATATAATAAAATTATATAATGATACCATAAGATCATCTTTATAAATAACTACTTTCTAAAATCTCTAACTCAATGACAAGTTGGTGTAGATTAATTAATGATTCTTATGAACAAACCATAAACCATCCAAGTTTTGATGTCGTTAGTAGTTTTAAAATGAAGTAGTTTTTTCACAAAGATGATTTAAATGTTAATGAGGAGATCATCGAAAAAAACTCTCACATCATCTTTATGTAGATCCCACAAAAAATAGATCTTGTCAAGAAATTCTGACTCTTTGGCTGTGCTTGGTATCCGAAGAATTTTACAAAAATTCGCAACCCAAAATTCTATTGTATTTGCCTTAATTGGGTAGATAAATGCAATCATTACACTAAATTATAATAGGTCCCCACATAAATTTGATAAAATTGGATGTAAATAAATGCAGCCTTTTTTATTACTACAAATATTCACAACCTATTTTACCAAATTTGTATGGGAACCACTAAAATTTAGTGTAATGATTGCATTTATCTATCCAATTAAGACAAATACATTAGTATTTTGGGACTGCGAATTTTTATAAAAATTCTCCGGATACCAAGCACAGCCACAGTAATGAGAAATATCTTGTGCTAATACCATGGTTTCACTTTGACCAGCAAATTGCCAGGGCAACTGATGATAACCACTGATAGCCTTAACTAAGTGTATAAGGTATTGATTTAGTCAATAACTCGATCACATATAGCTGTTATAAACAGATAGATTTTGACCCCCGGAAAATATCCCATTTCTGCACACTGCTTGGATTTGACTTGATAATTAAGTAGTTGGTCCGTCCCAACTAACTTCTTCAATTCATTTTTTTTATTTACCTCAGAGGACACAAACAGTCTGTCTATCAGTCCGTCCGTCCATCCACGTGTAGGGAAATCACCTTGGAGTTGTCTAACAAGGAATTAAGCCATTGAAGTACTATCAAATCTAAGTAATTAGAGCATGGAACAGAAGAGCTAGAATGTCTAATTAAAAATGACCGATGCTCCAGAGAGTTTGCTTCCGGAACAAAATCAAGGGAGCATAGTTCAAGAGCAGGCAAGATTCAAAAGCAGTCAACCCTAGTTTGTTTTCTTCAATTCATTATAAATCAATTAAATTATTAAGAGCATATTTGTATCTGTAACTACTTTTCATGAACAACTCATCATCCAAACAGGAAATCAAAGAGAAGTAGAAGACTGGAGGATCGGACAAAAAATTGATGAAAGTCTTGTAAGTAGAGATTTAAGAGTTGGATCTTTTTCACACCAAAACCATTAGTGTTTATAGCATCTATCAACCATTTTGTTTCGTTTTAATTTGTTACTTGGACGGCTTTTAAAAATTGGGTCATTTTAAAAGCACCTCCCATAATCTTATTGGCAGGCCCGGTTATAGGCATCCCGATATTGTGTTTCTTGTTGTTGGCAGGCCCCAACCTTCTTGTCATCCTCTCTATTATGGTCAACAACTCTTGACTTTAGACATTCCCTCCAGAACCCTTAGAACCCCAATCGATTGGGTTTTGGTTCTAAACAAAACCCTAGAACCTTATATATATCTCTATATATAATGAGCATGGTTCACCGACTCGGACTCGGTGGCCGACTCGGTGGTGACCGAGTCCGAGTCCGAGTCCGAGTCCGAGTCAGGACCTTGTCGCCCCGAGTCAGGGTTGAAGCCAAAAAAAAGAAGAAAAAAAGAAAAGTAAAAAACTCCAAGTCAACCGAGTTAAACCACCGAGTCAGGCTGAGTTGGGCCGAGTTAGGCCGAGTCCCGACACTATTGTTATTGTTTGTCCCAATTAATTCGAATAGTCTATGACATGAAAAAGTAGTAAAAAATTTAATTTTTTTTTAAAAAAAATCTTAAAAAAAATTAGCTGATATGACTCTGCCGAGTCAACCTTACCGAGTCGACCGAGTTGGCCGAGTTAAGGCCGACTCGACCGAGTCGAACCGAGACAGATACCAACCGATGTTAGTCTTGGATAGTTAGACAGGTATGCCCTGAGTCCAATCCGAGTTGGCCGAGTCACGCCTGACTCGGCCGAGTCGGCGAACCATTATAATGAGGCTCCTATGCGGCTTATTTTGAGCCGCATGGGAGCCATGTATGAAGTTGCGTGTTTTTTTTTTACTCCGAATATATCCTATCATATTATTTAGTTGTTTACACTTGTGTTACACTTGCTAATGTGGTCATATGGAATTGGTCCAAGGGCTGACTTTTTTTTACAATGATCTCCTCAACGTCTAGATCACATCAGCATATACACTATCATCAGTGGATCCACCTAATACCCTATTTATTTGTTTATACTTGGGTTACACTTACTAATGTATCTGGTCATATAGAATTGATCCAAGGGCTGGGTTTTTTTACGATGATCTCCTCAACGTCTAGATAACAACAACATATACACTGTCATCAGTGGGCCCACCTAATACATTTTTTATTCTTACACTTTACTTACACATGTTTGTTCGCTATGTAAGATGATTCAAGGGATAATTTTTGTGACCATGAATCAACGTTCCCTTTTGTTAAAAAGCCTTTAGTGTCTTCTTTTTCTTAAAACTCACTTCAAATTTACACTCCACTTACACCAGTTCTTAGGCTCACTAAATTATAATATAATGGTTGATTTTAAGTGAAGATATTCTCAATGTTCAAATCATATCAGCCCATGGTTTCCTCCAAATAGACCCACCTGCAACCATATTTCTATAATTATTACACTCGATCTACATGAATGGAAATATGGAGCTGATCCAAAGGCTAATTTTTTGTGATGATGATCTTCACTGCTCATGAGAATCCCACGAGATAGTGTAAAAAAACGAATAAGCGCATTGTTACTAGAGAAAAATTAATAGTTTGTGTAATGAGTAGGTTTGTAAATAGGTTAACCAAATAACGCGTCATATAATTTACCAACTCTCACGCTACGCGCATATGAGAGGAAAAACTCAGTTTGTTGGAGGAAAGCCAACCTGTGTGATGCTGAGAGGAGGAGGAGAAGTAATAACTCAAGTAGAAAAAGAAGAATCAAGCTAGAAAGAAGTCCTTGTTTTGAGGAAATTTCTCTACTAATGGATAATTGATGAAACAATGTTAAAATCACACTGCTCGTGGCGAATGAAGTAGAGGGTTTTAATTTTGAGCCGAAGCATGGGAAAGGAAGGCAGGGTTATCGCAAATAACGAAAACGATGAACAGAAATAGTGGTGATTGGTAGGGGAAGTGGTGTGGTGAAAGGGAAGGTCACCACCTAACAAGTTTTGGGTGAACTTATTAAAAACTACAACCGATCAAAAGTGGAAGTGACAATAACAACACTCTTATATAAAGGGTAGCAACCTTCCAAATACTATCCAAAATATCTTTGAATGAAGTAATACACAATAGGATGCCTTTAACCAGTCGACATACCAAATTTATCAACCTTTTCCACCTAAAATTAAAACAAATATACTACGTAATACAATCACCACAAATATACTATGTAATGTAATCTCCTCACTAATGTCTGTTTCAAATAAGCACAAAAAACAAATATCAAAGTATTAGTTACTCAAATACAGCTAATATGAATATATAAGCACACATACAGAATGCACGTACTTCCAAATAAAGCCGTTAGAAAGCTCTCGCCACTATTATAGGTGTTTTCTACTCCACTCATTCAATCTCCAACATATTATGGAACTAATCCTTCCTCCTGTCCTGATCTCAAAAATGTTGAAACCCTTCTTCCAATATATAAACCATGCTTTCAAAATAAAGAACCTCATCTTTTTCTCATTGAATCACTATTTCGTTTATTAAAACTTGGTAAGACAAATTCTCTCAATCAACTGCATCATCATCCGTACCAGTATATTGATGATAATGGAGAATAATAACACAGGAGAAGAATAAGAACCTTCCTTTTTGCAATCTTTCAGCTAATGTGCAGACAAAAGTAGCCAACAGGTAGAACAAGAATCTTAACTTTACCAGAGTATTTAAAGGGAAGATGAGTTGAGAAGAGATGATCAAAACATAAGAGAAATCAGATTTGAGTTCAGTTTCATTCATCCATGGCCCAACTTCCTCCTCTCTCTGAGCAGACAGATGCTGAGCTATGTCTTCAGTCTGATGGAGACATTTAGGGCTTTCGATGCAGACAATGACGGATTAATCTCGGCAACAGAGCTCAGTGGCATCATGAGTTCGCTCGGGTACAACATGAGTGAACAAGATGTAACTGCCATGACGCAGCAAGGTGATACTAATGGAGATGGGCTGCTGAGTATAGAGGAATTCCTCGAGAGGAACACAAAGGAGATGGAGCTAGGGGAACTGGTGACTTTCCTTAGAACTGCTACCGAAGCTTTGGATGTCGACGGGGAAGAGTCGGTGACAGGAGTCGACTTGTATGAAGTTCTGGGTAATATTGGAATTGGGTTGTCCCTGGAGGATTGTAAGGATATAATAGCATCCATGGATGGTAATGGAGATGGGATTGCCAGTTTTGAGGACTTCAAACTCATAGTCAATTCCCTCCTTTAGATAATCACAACTTCTGTGTTTACTATATATGCTATACAGTAAGTATTAATATGTAATAACTGTTTGCTTCTTCATATGAACCCTTTTAGACACAGATATATAAGGTGAAGATATCAAAATCTTGTAACCACAGAGACAAATGAAGGAGAAACAATCATGTAGATATACAGCAATTTTAGATGCATGTTTTCTGACATATATGAGATTCACAATAATGATATTTAAAAAAATAATGGAAAATGAAATAAAAGATCATCAGCATCATGAATCTGAACACTGGACAGTGTACACATTGAATTAAAGAAAAATTTAATCATGCTAACAGGTTAGCTTGGCATCTGTTCAGATCATAAGCCGAACGAATTCAGGTTACTGCATACTTTTCTACCGGATTCCCTTATCTTACTTTTTCCATAAAATTTAAAAGAAAGTTGAAAGTCCTTGGCTTTTATCAGAACAAAAAGAAAGGAAAGAGAATCCTAAAGTTTGAAAATTTCCTGAACCTTAACAAAGAACAGTCAAAGGACTCTCAGATTATTTATCAAGAACAAAGCAACAAAGGAGCCTAAAAATTTGCATATAGGCAAGTATTCTTCCCAAATTGAATTGCTTTATATCAGTATAATTATATCAAATATGTCTCTAAGAGTAGTTTAGAGCTCTTATTGATATTCAAAAAAGTTTGTCTGGTAAGGAGAACTTGAGTGATGAAAAATTGAGAACTGCTAGCGACACCAGAAAAAGGAAAAATAAAAGTTTGTCTGATATTCCTTATTTCTGGTTTTTGTACACTCTTTTGCCGATTTGGCCTTTTCAATAAATTCCTTGCTTATCAAAAAACAATAAACAAAAAACAAAAAAAAACAGAAAAATAAAATAAAATAAAAAAAGCAAAAAAATAAAATAAAATAAGAGAGATAGAAATGCTAGTAATACCTGCCAGTATGCAACACACACAGCTAGACAGTCCCTTTTGAAGGTTGATTTGGTAATCAAACCAGCTTTTGAGAATTCGGAAAACAAATATGTTCAGCTTAAAGGAAAGTAAATGTATTTAGCTATATGAGCAGGTATTGTTAACATTACTCTTGGATGAGGAGTCTGATCAGCAAACCAAGGGAAATAAAAATTTGAAATCGACACATCAAGGAGAAAGATGGAATTCTGAGAAACGTGAAATAGCAAACTCTCAAGTACTTGGCACTGAGAAACAGATTGATCCATGAGAACTGACGGTTTCAAATGATCAAATCCTACAACTTCAGTTAAGAAATTTTAAAAAAAAAACGAAAAGATAAATGTTGCTCCAAATACTCACCATGGAGTAAAACCCAAGCACAAAATAAATCCTGCACAGCTGCTCCACACCAAGACAAATCACACCTCATGACGCTGGCAACTCCGTCTTTTTATCCTCTAGAAGTTTTAGCTCCTGACGCCAACCTTCCAATTTCGCCACCTTATCTAACTGCTCCTGATTCATAGCTTCCCGTTCAGTTTTCTGTAACTGAGCTTCCGTGAGTCGAATCTGCAAAATTAGCAAAACTCAGTTCCTGATTAAGACAATACCATAAACAATATACCACTAATTCCTGAATACAAATCCCATTTTAGAAGATATTATCATAATGAGCTTTTGCAAATGAACTTTACAACAAAGAGTGGTTCCTACCTAGTACCTACAAATAATATTAACATTTTTTTAGAGAGCAGATCAAGATACATCGCTATTCATACATTATCTGTGGGCCCCACATAAAGTATATCCAAGGGATATTGGGTGAGGATGTTCTCCTCACCATGTTGATCATCCTCACCAAAAAGCTAGCACATTTTATAACTTGTAACGAAATCACTGAAATTCAACAGTGATTGAGCTATTCATTTTACCGTTGATTTCACTCAATAGATGATGGGGTTACAAGCTTTAGAATGGGCTGATTTTTTGTGAGGATGATCAATATGATGAGGAGAATATCCAAACTTAAAATCAGCCCATGAATCATCTCTATGTAGACCCCACATGCCAATGTACACTCGATGTATGACAGTATGATTATATGAATAACAATGTATGTGGATTCTCTTTTTTATATATCAAACAAGATTAACATATTTGTTACTTCAACCAAAAAAGGAAACTCCTCTTTCGTCGCATGAAATACCAAAACAGATAAAGACTAGATTCCTAATAAATGAAAATTCCTTGACAATTAGATTACAACTACAGGTATATATAACATACTGGCATACTGATTATTAAGAACAAAAAATTAGTATAAAAATACCAATGTTTCCCGTTACCTATTTAATTGAACATTTAATATTCCCTATCCAACCTCATCAACTCAAATGTATATTTTTAATTTCTCTACTGCAATCCTTTGTCACGAAAACAACCACAGAAATCATTTAGGTTGTAACCTAAAACAGGATCCAATTCTGCGGAATTAATTTTTCTCTTTTTCACCAAATCGTTAGTATTTCTTTCTTGGCCGGATCAAAAGTATCTCACCATAAACAAGAAAAAATTCAAAAGTAGTAAAATAGGAACTCAAACAGGTATTTCAAGCACCCTTCAAGTTTCTCCTAGAGGTTCGCATCAGTTGCCTGAATGGTTTACACCAATGAACTCAGCTATCCATAATCCACTGACATTATCTAGACTTCTTCAGCTTAACACACATCAACTACAAAACTACAGGGTAGACGCATTCTAGTGGTCCTAGCCTCCATGATTTCCACCGCCTGTTTCCAAAACTGTACCCCAATTCTCTCGTTTCTCATTACTGATAGGGAACCCAGTCGAGCAAAAAGGATCAAATGTTTGACATCTTATAACTATATTGAGGAGCCTCCAGCCAAGCTGTCTCTGTCCTCCATATGACACTGTCTTCCACTTTTGTTGTCACCTCTTCATTTTCCGAACATACCATCAGAACTAAGGTAATGGTACACTGAGAAAGAATGGCATTTTATATTTTTTAAGCTAGTTGAATGGTAAATTACTCACATTTCGCGACAGCTACAGTTATCTCTCTCTCTCTTTCCAAGTTTTTCTCTATCTCCGCACAACTAATAATAATATGTTATGGTTGGTCATTTAGGAGAGTCCATGTTGAGAACATTCAAACTTGGATGTAGTGTAGAAACATGTAAATCACTATATTACATGCACAAGCTCATCAGTTAGAATTTTCTGTTAATGAGCCAACTCTTCAATTTGACATAGTTCACAACCACATAATGATTGCCTAGCTAATCCCCAAGATTTGAACAGTCATCATATTTTGTTCCCACATGACAACAAAGTCTGATCTATCTCAATTGATAACTTCCTTTCCAGGAACGAACAAATTTGATGACACAATTTTCACAGAATTTGAGGCTAAACGAAAAGACAGTATCTAGAACGTAAAAGAAAGGGGCGAAAAACAGAAAATCATAATTATCACATGAATGCGAGGACACCTTTTTTTTGAGTGCTCGAATTTTTTTATCAAGATCTTGACCAGGAGTCTCTGGATTTAAACTCTTGGCTGAGTCTGGCGAATTGGCAGAGACATCCAGCTTGTTCATCTGACATGCAATTGATTCCGCAACTTCAGATCTGAGACCTAAATCTTCAGAAGCAATTACTTCTCCATTTTCGGTTTCCTCAGCTTCTGGTGGATCTAAGTTCTTCCCCTTTTCGAGAGCAGCCTGCAATGGGTAATTCATTACATTAGCAAAGCTATGAAAACAGGGAATGAATAAGCAGCAGTTAAACAATTATTTCCATTCAATAAATAAAACGACCTTAAGAGAATGGACATAAATTTTCTAAAATCTGGGAAAATGTTAAAAGATTAACAGTTTGAGGCTACGTTTCAAGGCTTAAAGCCTGCAGATGATTAAATGTGAGTGTTATTTATCTAATAGAATTAAGAACCAAAGCATCCTAACTAAACCCACCCAGCTACAGAATGTGAATATCGTGAACACGCCCATTAAGACCTGACAAAGTGAGGCGGACACAAGTGGCAAGAAAGCGGTTTATGTTCTTATGCTTTTTTTCTCTTCATTCTATTCACATGACCATATAATCAGGTATTAGGTCCCACAAATCCATATAACAAAAATGTTTTATACCAAGTTACGAACACCACCCATCTCTCAGGAGTTCTTAAATTTTCGTGGCAGTATCAGTACAAATTCATTAAACAGAATGCAGAAACAACGGTGATGCCAACAAACACCTCTATAATCCATAACTGATAGAAACCCAAGGAAATGAATATCACACAATGAGCTATCAATGATTACAGCATCTGATGAGTCTGCCCACCATAGAATCATGAGGGTGATTGAAGTCAAGAGAATCAGCACAACGCACAATACTAATAATGGAAAAGGGGATCTTGTATTAAAGAATGGTTTGTGAAGTGGACACCAAGAAGATTTTCTCCCCCTCCCTCCTCCCTACCTGCAAAAGGATGGTGATCCATCGTACCCTTTTTTTTCCCATGCAGAGCATAGAGATGACCAGCCCGGCATGACCAAATCAGGCTTAGGCTGCAAATACGTGCCCTGGTGTACCTCATGTTGGGCTCAAAATCAGGCCCAGTATTGCAAACCATTGGTTGGGCTTGGGCTAGGGCTAGCCGAACCTGACACAACTCGTCAAGTTGCAGCCCAACTTATCAGCATAGTAATTTTAGATTCTCTTGTACTACCTAAACCTATCACCAAGCTCAACCGGAGATTAATATGGGTTTAAATTCCAAAACTTGCCCAGATTATCGGGATATGCCATACAGGATGTTCTGAGTCGGAGATTGTTAAGTTATGAGTTTGTCGGTTTGTCTCTAATCTAATTAAAAAAATTTTGTTTCTAGACTGTACAGTGACTAGTTCGAGCTTGGGGGTGGGGGCAAGGGGCCAGCACCCCTGCTACAAATTTTATGACAAAATTGCCCTTAAAAATTCGTTTCTGTTTGAGTTCAAATTTAAAAGAGTGCCATTTATTCCTCCAACAGATCTTTATATGTTTGGAAAATTTCTCTATAGAGACATTTATTCCTACACTGTAGTTCAGGGTTCAGTCTTTCCATTGGTAGACTTGAGCTTTCTTGGTATTAACAGAAATTTGTGGAGATTTAGAGGAGATCAAAGACAAGACTTTGAATCAACCAACCTCACTGCGATGAGAATGAGGGTTACAAATGGGCTCAGCTAGAACTCCCTGATAAATATTGATTGTAGATCGAACGATTATCCAGGTCAAGGAAGAGATGGGGGAAGCAATTTGAAAACGGCAGGAGGAAGATGAAGGTTCACATGAAAGGGCAATCCAGAAGCAACAAGGACAAGTCTGACTGGGTCGACAGAAGATATGTAGAAGACAATAGAGAGGAAAGGAAATGGAAGAATGAAGAACTTACTTTTACCATCCGTTTTGATGTCGATGTCGAAGGGGAACCAAGTTTCTGAAAATTGCTTCTATAATCATCGTTGGCACTTGGCACTGGGGGAATTGCTGTGAAGCGTTATTGAAGCAACACAGTTGACAGTGATGACACACTAGAGAAAAGTTTCAAGAGGAAATTGTGATACGAAGAATAAGAGATAAGGACAGAGGAAAAGTTTTGGTGCACGACTAGCACACAGTAAATTTGGTCCCCAAATGAGCCATGGTTAATATATATTGCTCAAGGAAAAGGAATTGGGCAACACGAACTGCTGGTGGACCTGGAGAAAGGATCAAATGTCAGGAACAAGCATCGTGCTACAGGTAGGAATCAACCCAGAAAACAGGCAATGGTTGAAATAATAAAGGAACTGAACAGCTGAACTAATTCTCTATATGCAAGGCAACCAAATCTCTCTTGATCACACTCTAGCTCCGACTCTAAAAAACCAATAATCAACATCCTTGGACAATTAGAACGATTAGAGACTATTGAGCTCATGGTCACAACGATGTCTTGAGAAAAGATGAACAAGATCTAAAAGTTACTGTAATACAAGTTACATCTGCGAGTATGGTTCAAATTTCGGAATGTTTAGAATGTTTGGCTTCGGTTTTTGGAATGTTTCGGAACGATACCGTTTCAGTTTATATAGGTAAGTTAGGTACAATTCATGTATTGTTCAGGAATGTTTCGGAATATTTCTGTTTGAATGCCTTGGTTTTTCAAGTAACCAAAACATAAGTTTGAAATGAGATTTTAAACTTTAGGTCAGACATAAGAATGAAGATTCATGGGTGCAATTAGCAATAACAAAGATCTTCCTGCACAGTTGGACCCAGAAAAAAATTGTACAATACTGGAAAGACAGTAAAAACATGACAAATCCAGAAGCTTGAAAAGGTTCTTTTTCTTTTTTTCTTTTTCTGTTTTCTTTTTTCTTTTTTCTTTTTTCTTTTTTCTGTTTTCTGTTTTCTTCTTTTTCTTTTTCTTTTTCTCTTCTTTTTCTTTTTTGAGGAGCTTGTGGTACTATTGGAGGTAGTCTATTTGGACAGCCTAAATATCAGACAGGCTGGTATAAATATTACAAGGATTGTTCTAACAAAAAGAATTATACCACAAATTTCCTTTTGTCACATGTCTATCGCACATGAAACCCTTAGAGAAGTATTAAGCACCTTGCTAACAAAAAAAAATATAGTTATTGACCAGCAGCAATAGTACCTTGTTGTGTTACAAATACCAAGTCAAACTAGTAATTTGTGGAGTTTTGTTTGGTGTTTTTGGGAAAACTCCACACAAACTCATTGAGAAGAAAATAAACCTAGGGCACTGGTCTCTTGTACTTCTTGGGTTCTTTGTGCAAGGATGACAGTATTGAGTGGTGAGAGATCTCGTTGTATTCAAGTTTAGAAGTAGTTGAATTGGCCATTCCTTTGTACATGGATTTTACCCATTTTGCAGTTTCCCACGTAAGATGTATGTCTTATTTGATTGCATTATTTTTCGTTTTCTTTTCTTTTTTGTCTACCTTCAATTAACATCTCATCTCAAGCTCTCGAAGATTGGATTGAAGTGCTTTTTGCGCAATAAACTGGTGTCATAGTGAGGTTGAAGGAAAGGGAGATATTAAGTTCGAAGTATTCAAATGCCATGTCCTCAAAAAAAAAAAACATACTCAAATGCCACGAAGTTTAAAGTAGAGATATTTGATGGTTTGATAAATTTTCCAAGTCAAGGATGTGGTAATCTAATAAGATTTGTACAAGGCACTAAAAGGTCGGAAGGGAAACTCTTGAGATGAAATACGATGATTGGGAGGATCTAGATATGTAGGTTGTTAGTCAAATACGTTCTCTTCTTGCTAAAAACATTTTTGCAAATGTTTCACAGATTCCTACACGAAGGGTCTATAAGAGAAAGTAAAGACTGCTGAAGACACCTACAAATCGTTTGTACTTGAGGGAGCAGTTTCACACGCTGAGGATGAAAGAAGGTACATATATATTATTGATCTATTCAATGTTCTTAACTTTGCTGTGTATGAACCTGAAATGGCAGGTTTTCACGTTGATGATGAAGACAAAGCACTTCACCTCATTTGCTCTCTTCTACCATGTTACAAACATTTGAAAACACAGTTGATATATGGTAAGGGTGCCTCAATTTTAAGGAAGTTATAGGTGCACTAAAAATAGGAAAAGGGAGACAAGTGTGAGTAGTGAGTACCACTCTGAGGATGCTGATATTGGGAGTTGATCGTTAGTGAGAAGGAGGTGAAGCATCCTACGGGAGTTTGTTGGAAGCATGGAAGATCGAGTCATTTTAGATGAAATTGTAAGTTGAATGCAAACGAGACTGGCCTGACAAACGGTCCCGAATAGTTCACTAACCATGCTTTGGACATTGAGGAAATCAAAATGACATTCTTTTGATTGCTGCTACTTGGAGTCATAGAAAAGAACAGGTTATGGATAACAGTACCCCCTGGTCATATTTCGACAGATGTGGAGTCTGGTGGCAAGTTATAGACTACCAAAATCTCGGAACTGTCAGTTAATGTTGTTTGTGAAATTCTCTTTAGGATGTATAATTGCAAACTTTGATAACTAAGTAAAACACAAGCCGGGGTTATATCGGAATCTGATTAGCTTTATCAAATTAGATTCTTTAACGTGTTAGGTAGTTTGTTTGAGGTACTGAAGGTTTACCGAGGAGCTACTGTGATCACCAAACGAAGACTCGATGATTCGATTAGCTGCAAAGAAGCGAAAATCTAGCCAAGTTGGAGATTTTTGAAGTATTTGGCTCGAGTTGGGGTCAATCAGTGCAAGCCACCAGTCGACTTTCCACTAAAGGGTTGACCTATTGCCACACTGATTGAGAATCTCAAAAGTGCTAACATGCGGGTAGGCTGATGGGAGCTACCATTCGATCGGTTGAGAAGACCCGAGAACCAATTTTGTCAAAGGTCGAGCATTGGAGGCGGGACTAGCGCGTAGTGTCCAATTTTGGAGGGATTCTCATGCTACTTGTGGGGTGGTTCGTGCCTAAATGGCTAAATCTATATATAAGGGTGTTTTGGAGAACTCTAAGCAACTCACTTCTGTTTAGTGAAAGAGTCCAAATGAGCATTAATCTTAATTGAAACTATATTATCAGCAGAAGATAGGTCTTACTGTTGCAGCAAAACTTTCCATATAAAGCTGAGCTAATAAAACTATAACAAAGAGAGCAAGGGTAAAAATGGATTGTACCTGTTGTTTCTTCTCCTTCTTTCTTTCATTCCGCTTAGCTGATTTCGTCTTAGGTTTTGAATCCAAAACTGGATCATAACCTGGAGGAACATCCGTTGCTCCCATCCCTTTCTTTAACTGCATTAAATTAAAACAACAACATAACATAATCGAGTGATGATTTATTCAAAGAAGAGTAGAACTGAAGAAATAGATAGAGAAGAAAAAGCTAATGAAAAGAGAATCCTACCAGAGCACCTTTTGATTGGTAAATAGCGACTTCATCTTGAGGAACATAACCAGCCCTAATTCGAATAGGCTTTCTAAGAGTTCCATCAGGTCTCCTCGTTGGAGCCAAAATCCTCTCACCTTCTTTCAGGGTTTTGCCCAAAACAGACAACTGTTCTTCCGTTCCGCCACTATTTGCCATTGATGGACAACTAAACTCCAAATGGTGACAACTGACAACAAACCTCCTACTCTTATCAACGCGTCTCAATCATAATATCTCCTTCGAATCAAGTTGTTCACTTTCTCTCACTACTACTCTGATCTCTTCGGCTTGATTCTTCAGTTCCCTTTGCCCTTCTTCACAGGCAGACTATTCTTTAAAAAATACGAAAAAGAGACAAGAGTGACTGAGGAGCGAGGAGGCAACGCGGGGTCCTGCACGACTGGTTGGGGTCGGGGAAGTGGGGAACTTGGAAGTCCGGCCTGTACTCGAAACAATGGTTTTAGTACTTTAGTTTAGTAGTAGTTTAGGGGCCTGATATTTCCACCCAATTTATTTACTTGTTTTACACCCAACTTATTATTATACTCTGCCCTTCTATGTCATAACAATCATCAATATATAGTAATTCCATCAATCTAGTCTAAGAAACTAACCTCATTGACTACAACTTTTCTAAGCTAAACCAACTACTATCTAAGTCTTAGCTAGATAACTTAAAATGCTATGATACAAGACTACATGCTCTTAGAATTTCTCGGCTGTTAATTCTGCCTACTCCTTTGTGCGCTATTGCGTTGTGGGCAATCCGCTGCTCTGTGGCCTACCTCTCCACAAGCATAACAAGGACCTCTAATTGGTCGTTTATTGCCCCCTTCAGTTCTCAGTGCTTCAGGCTATGCAGGAACTACCGCACTGGTGTTCTTCTCTTTACTTTTTTATCTCTTCCAGTTACTTCGGTTGTCACGATTTTTTGCGCAAACTTAATTAGATGAATCTAAGAAGTTACACCACTAATCAGGCAAGAATGTTCATCGAGGTATGTGACAGCGTGACGGCGTTCACAAGAATGCTTTCCTTAAAAGCCTGTCTTTAGAGTAACTTCTTGATTAATTTAGGCACATTTCTAGCTTAATCTCAAAAATAACATACAAATCCCAAGACTAATGCTTGTCTTAAGCTTATACAAAACACAACCTAAAGTAAATAATATAAGAGAGGTTAACCTAGCTTGATTTTTATTATGTTGTTAAGATTTGGAAAAGTATTAAGGGATGAGCCTAAGTAAAGATATGTTCTTGCTAAGCTCACAAATGGAAGTGGGTTTATGCACCCAAAATCACAATGGATTCCAAACCCATGAGATAAGCCCAATACTTAACAAATTATTAAGTGGGCTTACAAAGAAATGAACTTGCAAAGCCCAAAAAACTTATTATCGAGTTTATCTTCACATTAAACTGATAAGAATAGAAACTAATTAAACTTGAACTTAGCCAAAAGTCTGAGAAAGGTATCTTCACATTCAATTTGGTTTCTAAAGGGAGTCACACAGAAGTAACATGTTTTTAATTCAAACCCTAAGGTTTCATAATAAACAATAACAATAAAACTTGAATTTAAGCAAATAAAGCAATACATAGTAAAAAATTAGCGAAAATCAAGAATTTCTATATACTTGACATTCATTTAGGCATTTCATCAAACACGCATGCTTACACGCTTTTCAAGAAAACTCTCATGCATTTCAATAAACATTTATTCATATTTTTTTCATCAATCATGCAGGATTTCATGCTTTTATCAATTCATTTCTATGCATTTAACCATTTTGAACATATTTTTACATTGCATTTTTAAGAGATTCACATTATTATTTTAAGATTCAAAGGGTTTTTATTCTCCCATAACATACTTTTTCATTACTAGCATTTTTCATTCTTTCAAGAGACCTTAAATCATCAAAACATCAGTCAATGAATATTTTGGCCTCTAATCAATTTATTTCATTTCATCTTACCACTTTAGAATGACTACACTGAGATTTCACTTCGAAACAAACACCAAATGAGAATTGAATTAAAATTTAACTGAACTTTTTCATGGTATTTTGACAAGGTGGGTTTCCATGCTTTCAAGAGACCCTAAATGAGCAAAAGTCACATTATCCACTTACTATTTTCGCTTCAAAATCATATATTTCATTTTTTAAAAAAATTTTATGGTAGAGATTACCACATTGATATTTAAAACTATCATCTTTGAAAGATCGATAAATCAAATTCTAGCACACTTTTTCATGAGACTATGAGAGTAAGTTAGAGAACTTATTACTACATGATAATAAGTTAATAATCATTAAGTAATGATAAAAAAATATAACTAGGGGGAAGGACGATTCAATCCACTATAAGGGGTAAAATAATATTTCAGTCCCAGCAATAACTAATATGATGGGTCAGTCCAAAAACAACCAAAACCGCGCGCTAGCTTTTTACGGGATAAAAATACCCTCGTGGTTAATAAATCGCACGCTAACAATATATCTAGAAACACAATTATGTAAAATACAATTTACATAGAATTACATGTATGCAATAAATCTGAAAACACTTAAAAGTATGCAAAATGTGTTTTGCAATTCAGTAAACATTGTAAAATACAACCACTATGAGAGACAATAAAAAAAAATTTAAAATTTGAAAAAATCCATTTTCGACTATTGTAAACTTTAAATATTTACATATATGCAAAACACAATTTGCATAGAATTACATGTATGCAATAAATCTAGAAACACTTAAAAATATGCAAAATGTGTTTTGCAAACATTTATATGTATGCAAAACACAATTTGCTAATTGTAATTATTATCTTTATGCATCTGAAATCTATGCACATTGTAATTTGTACCAACTGTAATATGAAATCTTTATGTTTTTGTGCTACATGGTAAATGGTATAAGGGAAAAAGAAAACTAAAAAGCAACAAAGAAGCAAAGAAAGCATCAAGTGTGTTGCCGACATTAAAAAAAAAGACTAACAACGAAGAAAAAAGAAGAAAAAATGAGAAAGAAGAAGAAATCAAAATTATCAAAAACTACAAGTACACAATGAAAGCAAAATACATTTAAAGTTTGATCACAACTATCTTTATTCTGAGGGTACTATTTAGTTCAAGATCATCTATTGTGCGGGTACTATTTAGTTCTACTGTCGGAAAAAAGAAAGGAAATTTTGGATATGAATCTTAGTAACCAGAATCTTGGTATAAGGGTGACATTCCTGCTCTGAAACCTCGCGCTCGCGCTCCGATGCTCTCGCTCCAAAGGCATTTTTAAATTAGAGACACTTTTGAGTTGGCCGCTTCGGCGCTCCTGCTCCCGCTCTCACTCTAGTTACTTAACTGGTCGATGACATTAATTTCCAATCAACGTTTGAGATTTTAAAGTTTTTGACTCGTATATCTTACTATTAATTTTCAACCAACTTCTGACAAGTTTAAAAGTTCTAGAACCATGTAAGTTTCTGTTAGAATTATCTACATGGCATCTCCCAAAAAAGAAGCCCTTGGATCATCTCCATGTGGATCCCATAGGCCACAATACTTGACTTTTTACTTAAGGCTTCAGGCTTCTCAAAGGAGCCCATCCGACACCGATACACA
>MVGT01003949.1:0-16385 GCA_002174775.1 Macleaya cordata
ATTTGTGTTTAAATATTGCAATGTATTTGGGAGTGGCAAAGCCTATCTAGGAAGAGCTTGGAGAAGTCATTCTAGGGTTTTATTCTACAAATCAATCTTTTCTGATGTTGTCCATCCTTTAGGATGGGATGCTTGGAACTACAATGTGTAAGTATATATATACATACATATATGCAGCCATATATATATAGATGGAGGTTATTGCACCCCTCTTAGAACGCCCCCTTATAACTCCCCCTTCTGTGGAGCCCATATACGATGCATCTAAGGGCTAATTTTTTTATGGGATGTTCTTCTCAATATGTATATCATCATATTAAAAAATTAGTTCGTTCTAAAACTTCTAACCCGTTCAAATTAACTTTTGAAAATTAGTAACTATTTAGTAACTATTTGAGGGTCAAATAGTTATCAATTTTTGATAAGTAATTTGAGGGGGTTAAAAGTTTTAGAACATACTGATTTTTTAATATGATGATTTACATATTGAGAAAAACATCCCATAAAAAAATCAGCCCTTGGATGCATCGTATGTGGGTCCCATAGTAGGGGGCGTTATAAGGGGGCGTTCTAAGAGGGGGTGCAATAACCTCTCTCATATATATATTCTAGAGTTTTTTTTTTTTTTGGTCGATAATTGAATTTGTATAGAAATAGAAACTGGTACATAAGAAATGTACAACAGAGTAAACCAACTACCTGCACACCTCAACCACTAAAAAACAGGCTAATAACCCAGAAGATAACTCTTAACTTAACCCCCAACTATAGGAAGAACACAACAAAAACCAGCATCCCACTCACAACCGATGAATAATAATACGACTCTCCCTATCCAAAACGAAAACTTCAGAAAAATAGATCATTCCATCTACCAATAGCTTGATCAATGGTGATACCTTTAAACTCTTCTTTGGCTTGAACCCAGAGAACGACTTGCACCTTGGTGTCGTTAATCAGTTGGTCGACCTTCACTTCTTTTCCTTCAAAGGCTATGCCATTTCTAGCCTTCCAAACTACCCAACATATGGCAGCTGGGAGAATTCTCCAAATTGTCTTACCTTTAGTAGATAAACCTCTGAAATTCCTAATTTACTACTGATCTATATCTCTCAATATGAATATATATCAGGGACCAAATCTCTTTTGCTGAGCACGAATGCATCGGACCCGGATCAGACATGTCGCAGCGAGTACCATGGGAAAAGAAACTCGATGCCCAGACGATAATTACGATGGCTAGTAGGGCTTACATCGACAATGAAGGATGGATTGATCAGCAACCCTAACAGCATGCACACGCGCACACACACACATATATATATTCTTTCATTTTCTTATTAGAGTCAGGATATATGTACAGATTTAAATGTACAGGTTAGATGTACAGCCTCTTGTGGGACCCACATGAGGTTGATCTAAGGGCCTAGATTTTGTGAAAATGTTCTTCTCATCATGTAGATCATCTTCACCAAAAATCAGCTCATTCTAAAACTTTTAGCCCCGCCAAAAGTTGATCAGAATTGATTAAAAATTAACTGTGAGAAATGAACGATGAGAAAAAGAGACAACTTTTAGTGGGGCTAGAAGTTTTAGAATTTACTGATTTTTTGTGAAGATGATCTACATGATAAGAAGAACATTTTTACAAAATCTTGGCCCTTAGATCAACCTCATGTGGGCCCCACAAGAGGCTGTACATCTAATTTGTACATTTAAGCCTGTACATATATCCTGACTCTTCTTATTAATCACGATCAGTACGTTACCTGATATAACTTTTCATGAAAACTATTGTACTGTTGTCTCTCGCTAGCTAGCTAGTACTTTTATTTAATTTGTTCAAATTGTGTAATTCTTATTGAAACTAGAACCGTTTTTGAAATAATATGTTTTTGTTATTCTAGTACATTGAGGCCGGGACCTAGAGAATTGGAACCGAACCAGAAAAACCCTAACCATGCACCCGATTACATTAATTGGTCCATAAAGGTTTGATCTGCGACTTCATTGTTGGGCCGGTCCAATAGCAGAACTAAAAAAGAATTTAATCTCGGACTTGTTAAATCATTTTCCATACCATGTAATAACCATTCAATACAAATTCTCATATTAAAAAAAAAAAAAAATTCTCATATTAAACGCACGTGCTATATATGTGACTTATGTTAAGAACCAAAAACAAAAGGTTATTCTTATAATAGAAATAACTCAAATTCAAAGAATTTTAATTCAGAATTAATCGTCAAATATTACCTACCAAAAATAACAAAATTCCTTCTAAAGTTAAGTTTATTTACCAATTACTAAGCCTCTATTGCTTCTAATTAAAGTTAATTACTGCTAAAATTACCTTGAATTTCTTCTCTTATACATAAATTTCATTTTTTCATTAATTTTTAAAACAGTAATATAAATATATAATGAATGCATGATTTTTTACTGTCTGATTTTATTGTGACAAAAAAAAAAAAAATGAGTTCTTATGCAGAATCATCATCCAATTTTAAATCTGTTGTTTTTGTTGTTGTTGTTCTTATTATGGTTTTTGGTTGGGGCATGGTTGAATCCGAATCGAGATCAAGGCGGTTAAGCAAATCGCATTTTAAACCAGCAATTTTTAAGACCATCACTGTTGATCAGTTGGGCCATGGAAATTTCTCAACCATTCAATCGGCTATCGATTCCGTTCCATCAAATAATAACCAGTGGATTCGTATTCACGTCAGCCGTGGCATTTATAGGTACTTAAACTCTTCTTCTTTTTTTTCAAAAATGCAAAACCTCGCGTTTTTTTTTATAATAAAATAGTAAAAAAACCATATAAATCTACATTAATTTTGAGATGCGTGTGGGCTCGATGTACAAAGACTATAAGAGTTTCAATCAGTACGTACACTAAAAAAAAATGAAACCTAGGGTTCATAGAGTTTTTTCTCTCTTTCATTTCTAGCATTACTCAATAATAAGAGATTACTAATAATAAGCTCGTCCGACTTAGGTTCCATCAATCTTGTTAGCTTGATTTAACTTCTATGAGCCTCCNTATTAACCTTGAAATTAATTAATTCATTTATTGGCCTAAAATTGTTTATAGTCCAGAGTCAATTTTTTTAGGCCCATAACTAATTAACTTGGGTGTAAAACAGTAAAATTAACACTCTGATCGAGCAAATACCTAATTAATTAATGATTTGTTTAGATGGGGGATTCCAAGGTAGGAATTCAGTGGGGACCAGGGATTCATGTTTCCCTGGTTTGTTTGGCTGCCAAGAATCCCTGGAAACTTGTTTCCCAGGGAAACATGTTTTCCAGCAAATCCCTGTTTTGGAGTCCTACCTCCCCCTTTAAAATTTGTTAGAATTCTAAACTAAGGATTCATGATATATATACTCACCCAACTCAATACATATTACACCCCACAAAATAAAAACAACAAAATAGAGATTTTCCTTAGATTTTAAATGGCAGCCAAACAAACCAAATGTTTCAAGCTTCCAAGGATTCATGAATCCATGGATTCTTTAATGGTTGCCAAACAAACCAAATGATTCATGTTTCTAGGGATTCATGTTTCTAAGGACTCATATTTCCCTTGGTAAACATGAATTCTACATCCAAACACGCCATAAAGAAATTTGATGATGATGATGATGATGATGATGATGATGATGATGATGATGATGATGATGATGAATGCAGAATACGTACAACCATGCAATTTATCATCATCCGGGTGGTAATAGTAATAGTAATAATAATAATAATAATAATTATAATCCTCGGGATCGGATCCCAGCTGTTGCGGCCAAGGTAGCAGGGAACAAGTCTTCATTCTACGGATGTGGTTTCTTTGGATTGCAAGATACATTATGGGATGTACAAGGCCTTCATTACTTCAAACATTGCTATATCGAGGGAGCTGTTGATTTCATCTTTGGCTCGGGTCAATCCATGTACGAGGTATATATATATTATTCAACCCTAGCTAGATTATTTTAACAATAATATCTTTTGGACCGACTATTTTATAAAAGTGGTGTCAGATGCTTATGTGGTAGGGTGGGACTCACCACTTTTCTCTCCCAAAAGAGTTTTGAAGGGATTTCCAACTTACATGATAATGGGACCCACCTTGTCGCATAAGCATCGGACACCATTTTTATATAATGGTCGGTCCAAACAACACTATTGTTATTTTAATGTGATGTTATCTACGTACATTATGGGAAGTACAAAGCCTTCAATTACTTCTTCTATGGTACGTTGAGGTATTACCATATCCCATGTAATTATATTGGCGGTTTATTTTCATACGTGGTGGCCGGCGACTTTTCTTTGTTAGTTGGTAGGAACTTCTCTTTGTATATTAGTGGTAATTTTTTTATGTTGTGTCTGACGCTTCTTATATATGTTTGTGACAAGTTCTCTAAGTTTTTTAAACACTCGTTATTGGTGGTATATTTATATTTTTACTTATCGTTGTAACTTAGGCAATAGTACCATCTACTCAAAAGAAAAAAAAAAACATAGGAAGGCGGGGTTATATTGGCTTCAAATTAGCTCGAAATGAGTCATCACAATGTCGTTTAGGCCTCCAGTTATTTTTCCTAAAAGTCCTTAAAAACTGCCAAAGTACTGTATGTCGATTTGTACTTTAAATCAATTAAAAAATATATATTTAGATTTGTGTCTAAATATTAAGATCAGTGATCTAATCTTTTAATTATTGGTTAATTTCTCTTTGGACAGAAATGTGCAATATCAGTTATTGCTGAGGACCTATACCTGCAGAATTCCGGGTTACAGGGTTTCATTACGGCACAGGGACGAGACAGCTCGGAAGCTACAAATGGATTTGTGTTTAAATATTGCAATGTATTTGGGAGTGGCAAAGCCTATCTAGGAAGAGCTTGGAGAAGTCATTCTAGGGTTTTATTCTACAAATCAACCTTATCTGATGTTGTTTTTCCCCTAGGATGGAATGCTTGGAACTTCACTGGTAACGAGTACGTATATACCTCTATACATATATATAGAGCGAGGTTATTGTACCCCCTCTTAGAACGCCTCCTTATAACTCCCCCACCTGTGGGATTCACATGCGATGCACTTAAGGGACCATATTTTTTTAAAGGATGTTCTCCTTACTATTTATATCATCGTATTAAATAATAAGCTCCTTCTAAAACTTTTAACCCTCTCAAATTAATTCTTAAAAAGTGGTCATTATTTGACTCCTCAAATAGTTACCAATTTTTAAAGGTTTATTTGAGGGGGTTAGAAATATATATATATTTGTGGGGGCTTACATAAATGTTTAGACCAATCGTGTCCGGTTCGTGATTTAAAAACTGTTTTCAAAAATTTAGGATACAATTGGAAAATTTGGATTGTACTAATTTACTAATGATGTATATATTTCAGGGACCCAATCTCTTATGCCGAGCATCAATGCACTGGACCGGGGTCAGACACGTCGCAGCGAGTGAGATGGGAAAAGGTACTCAGTCCCCAGATGCTAACTATGTTGTCAAGAAGGACTTTCATTGACAATGAAGGATGGATTGATCAGCAACCCTAACAGTACTTTCTTATTAATTATCTGATCTTTTCATTAGGGATTTTGTTAACATGTGCCCTTAAGGCACATGATAAGCTTTAAGATTTTGTGTTTTATTTAGTTCTTTAAATTTGTCCGAAAGAATTATTTTTTTTATATGTATGATATTTATACTATTTCGATCATGTCTAAAAAAATTAGCTCAATCGGAATCTCTAACATCCTCTAACACTACGATCACTTAATCTAAGCTTTACTAATTACTAAGCCAATATAACCCCGCCATATCCAGATTTGATCAATTCATCACTGAATAGAAAAAAAAAAAAAAAACCCAAAAACTATTATTTAGAAGTTAGATGAAAACATTTTTAATGGTTCTTAATTAATCGATCGGTACATCGATCCATGAACGTATTAGCAATATTAATTAAACTTATAATAATTAATCATCTCCTCAAGTAAAAACTAGCTAGCTAAGCTTATTAATCTACTTCATTACATCTATTACGAACCACACCTTGATTTCCAGTTAAAACATTTGTAGATGAGAGTTTTAGGAATGCAGATGAAAATGTTTGAAAAAATTCATCCTGATCGACAGCGAACCGTTCCATGATAGGAGCTGTTCGTGGATCCATTGACATATCTGCATCGATCTTCATTACGCCTTGGCCCCCAATTGCTTGTCTATAGTATTGATTATCGAAGAAAAATATGGTAAGATCGTTCCCAACAAATGTAGAATTTGAGGCTAGAGACCCAAACGGACATTTTAATCCCAGGGACAACTCAAACCCGGTTCTCTTTTCTCTTCGTTTATCCAGGCGGTCCACAATGTTAACACAATGGCTAATTCCAAGAGTATGTGCACCTGCAAAACAGTGGAACCGAACCATTAACCAATCGAATTCCCGCAAAATTTTAGAATTCTTAAAATGAAAATAATAAGGGCCCGTTTGATTCGTGATCCAAAAACTTGTTTTCAAAAACTAATTTACACATATAATAATATATATCTTGTACTACATCCAAAACTGTTTTAAGATTTACAATAAAATCATGTAGGATTTCGTAAAACAAAAAAATGTTGTTTTATATGTTTTCAATAAAATCATATAGGATTTTATAGTAAAGTGAAAATGTAATTTTAGATGTGATACAATATATAGTTTAATTTAAGTGTAAATTAGTTTTTGAAAACAAGTTTTTGGATCGCAAACCAAATGGGCCCTAATTCTCTCTAATTCCTGAACTATTTTACCTAAAATGGCGACGGATTCATCGATAGTCATCCCTTTTTCGGCAAAAATGTGAAGCATGTCATTGACTCCAGTACTTGCAGGAGGCAAAAAAGCATCGGCCAATTTATAACTGGAACTAATAGAATCCCTCCTACCCAATGGAACCTTTATTAGTGGCCCACCAGACCTAACCACCGCGTCCCGAGCTGCTAGAACCAAAATGTCGGCACAAGAGACTTGTCCAGGACACTCTAAATCTACTAAGGATTTGATTACTCCGATAGTCTCCCTTTTCCGGATTCCGAAATTTTTACTCGAAGCCATTTCCGAATTACCCGAATCAAGGAGGATGGAAGCATCACAACCCTGTGATTAATTAGAATTGAGGATCATTCATGAAGAATAAAACAAAACGAGGTTAACTTTATCCTTGGTCTGGATGAGGATTAGCACTTTTGGAATAACAATGAAACAGGGAAAAAAAAACAGAAATCAGAATATAAGTTAATCAGACAAAGGTTAAAGCAAATGCACCTGGCCGGACACACATTATTGAAAAAATGTACGTACATACCCTAGCACAAACAAACCAACTAACAGATAAATCAAACACCGAAAATATTTGCCTAACAAATATTTACATTTTCTTAACTAGACCAAAAATTTTCCCAACTATTTATCAAAATGAGCAATGCTACAGGTACTAAATCACGAGGATCCCTGCAATTCACCCATCCACGGCTGGTATTGAATTCGGTTTAACTTTTTGTTAACCAAATCAATTAACATAGCATTTCCCTTACCAAAACATATTTTACCAAAATAATAAAAAAGAAAGTTTTGGTGCAGCCTTTGCACCTCTTGAATACAATTGTGCCTTTTGCAAAAAAAATAAAATAAAAAAGAAAGTTTCAATTTTTATTCAAACAAATTAAAGGCAGCCATTATCGGTGTAGAGAGAGAAAGAAAGAGAGACCTTAACTTGGCAATCATGGAACATGAGCCTCAATAGAGCTGCAGCTGAAGTTGGATCAGAGAGAAAGATGGGAGCAAGTCCATCCCTCACAATGCTTTCAACTTGGGGGCATGAGGTCTCATAATAGTCATAAGAGAGTAGTCCTAAAGCTTTACTACTACTACTACTACTACTACTACTACTACTCATCCCATCAACACTAACAACTAATAATGAACAACAAAAGAAGCTGCTTATTATTATAGATAGTAAAACCACTACTTCCACATATGTATTTCTCTCATCCTCCATATCTAATAACTATTTTCACTCATGCATCTACTCCCAATTCCACTTGACCTTTATACTACTACTACTACACATCACTCACTCACTAAAGCATAAGGGTTTTTTTTGTTTGGAATCTTTGGATGGAGCTGCTAGCTAGCTAGTACATGTCCATCCTTGGCTAGCTCCACCTAGCTAGCTATTTAAAAGCAGGGGGAGAGACCCAAAACAGAATTAATTACTAACTTAGGGTTTACCCATCCCATCTCTTATACAATTACCAAACTACCCTCTTATTGTTTAACTTGTCCTTTTCATATAGTATTGTAATTAATTGCTTCTTATTTCTAATAAAAAAAATGTTTTTAAACTTTTATATATAAAGGTCTGAATAACTAATCAAGTCAAGTCCAAACAAGCTTAATTAATTTGTCGGCATAGGATAGGAGTAACAATTAATGTATATAACAAGGACTAGTGGGTGCCCTAACAATTAAAGAATGGGCACACTTTTAACAACACTAGCTAATTAATCCCTTTTAGTGCTATATTGGATTCTCAAAAGCTTTGGCCTCTATAGATACTTCTACCTCTGATACAATATCATCAATTATTTACTCTGACTAACAACTGCTTTAGGAAAAAAAAAAAAGCTCATAAATAACTACAAAATGAGTCATTTATTTGTGATATGCATGAACCATTGTATGCATGGCTTGGTATTTGTTTACTTTAGCAATCTTTCATTAGAATTTTAATTTTTACACATTATCTTAATTTCACTATGAATTATGAACCCAAAAGCAATCAAGCAAGGAATGTTTTCTGTTGAGAAAACAAAAAACAAAATGAAATGACAAGCACAAGCACAAACACAAGCTTGCATCACATTTATATCTCTCTAGCTCTAAGAAATGAAATGATACATAGGATGAGAGGGTAGATGAAACATCACATATTAATATTCAGCCATAAAAGGATAAAAATATTAATCATTATAAAGTAAAAATTTATTCTTTATCACAAAAATGGAGAAGGATCTAAAAGAAAAAATTACCTTTTTCTTCTCTCCCTTTAATATATTTCCATTTTAATTTCTTCTCTACTAAATTACTATTATTACATCCTCTGACTGTAAATGAGAAAAAGACAGTATGAAAATTCAAACCCCCTCCCTCCTTCCCTCCCTCTAAATTTGCTTAAAACTACACATGCCTACTCAATTCTCTTTTTGCAACCACCTCCTTTTTTTTATGTGTTTTCAGACTTTAATGCTCTGAAATCTCCTTCTACTACTCTCTCCTCCATCCAAAAATTTCTTTATTATGCAAATTTGACCCACCAATGTAAGTACTAAATGTCCTAAAAAATGGTAAGATCTTCTTCACCATGGCTTAATACAATAAATGAAATTGAAAAAGACTTGCAACCACTTGGCCAAGCAAATCGTTAATAAAGAACAAATGATGAAATTAAAAAATCTATCAATATTGAGAAACGTCATAAAATCTAAAGTATTTCTACATTGCATGCAAAGGAAACCCTAATTTGTTTTTGAACAACTTAAGTCCAAATGCAGATCACATGATGTGCATTCATTTACCAACTCAAAATACGAAATCAAATATCATGTAATGGGTCATCATAGGTTGGTGAGGTCATCCTAGGTTGATGTAAAATGGTCCAACGAGCAAGACTAGCATGTGGCCATGGCTATCTCCGGTACAAAACTTAAGAAACCATACTACAATATCTTCTTTTTTTATTTTTTATTTTTTTTTGTAGTCACGAAGTGTCTCCACCCTTGGGTAAGTCAAGAATAATCTTAGTGGATTGGTCACTAGGGGATTTCGAACCCACAACCTCTTTGAGGTGTGTCTTTACCACTAGGCCACCCCCTTAGTGGTTATACTACAATATCTTAATAACATATTGTTATAGTTACATCACAAGTTTAAATTAAGTCCATATAGGCCATTGTATTAATATCGACTCGTCCTGTTATTATTAGTAGACTTGGCAATAATTTAGGGTTAGGGTCCACCCTCTCAAGGTTGGCAGGTTAGAAATCCTCTACCCTGATTTGTTATTTTAAAATGGTTAATTTTTCCAATCTTATTCTTATTTAGTTTGATCCTAAGTAACCAGAGCGCGGGTCGGAGCGGGAACGAAAGCGGGAGCGGGAGCGTCGGAACGGCCGATTAAAAAATATTCTTAATTCTAAAATACCTTCGGAGCGGGAGCGTCGGAGCGTAGTTCGGAGCGGGAGCGTGAGGTTCTGGAGCAGGAGCGTCACCCCCTATACCAAGGTTTTGGTTACTAAGGTTTGACCTTTGTTCTATATGAAAGCAAGAAAACGAATCAAGTTCGATCTTAACTTTGGTAGAGTTGGCGAGTCATGGGGCAAGAATATTCAATTATAACCTTAACTCGTATAACCACATCTCGAGTTAGAGTAGGATTGAAACAAGTTAGAGTTAGGATTAATCAGCCGGTCAGGTCAGATTTTCCCAAATCTTCTTGTTCTATAGGAAAAAAAGTTTAGTGGGTTGATAATATGAGGGATTAGTTTTAGGGTGGGGAGTCTAGAAAACCCACTATTAAAAATTCTAACCTCCATGTCAAGGTTAGCAGAGCTTGATCATGAGTTCGAGTCTTGTAGATGTCCCTCGACTCATCCAAAGGCTGAAAACACCCAATATCTGAAAAATAAAAAGTAAAAGACTACAAAATTGAGGAGGCTAGTGTAATAGGCAACATTAACGAGGACCATCACAAAAAAAAAAAAAAAAAAAAAAAAAAAAAAAAAAAAATTAACCGACCAACCACACAAGAACCGGTCCTACAACACCCTAAAAGGAGGAAACACAACCAACTGACGTTTAAAGGAAGAACATACGATTTTAACTTCCAAAACGGCAAAACCGAAAATAACAGAAATTCTGAACCAAGAACCAACCTATACTTCCTCAACCATCTCATAAGTTCCTCCTACCTTCTTCTAATTACCCTGCATTCCGATTCTCACCGATTCACGGACGGCCGTATTGTCACACAAAAAAAAAAAATGCCGTCCTCATCTACTGTAATAATTTTCGTTGCCACCGCGGTGGTCCTAGCAGCCTCGATCTCGAATGTTGCATACGGGTTAACTGCACAACATGTTATCGATTCTCCATTACTAACTGAGAAGATCGGCACCAACCGGACGATCAAAGTCGATATCAATGGCAAGGGAGATTTTACATCTGTTCAAGCTGCTATTGATTCGGTTCCGGTAGGGAATTCTCAATGGATCATCATTCATGTTAGGAAAGGAGTGTACAGGTAAAAGAATAATTGTCTACATTATTTATATATATCTCTACTATTATAATGAAATTTTTACGTCACTTCAAAATATAGTACTTTATAAAGCGAAACAAGTTTTCAAACTTTCGGTGTGTCCACGACATTTGGATACGCATTTTGATAAATTTTGCAAATTAGAATATTTTACTCAAAAAAATATATATATAAGAGGATAAATTTGTTATTCAATCGTTTTATATATATGGCCATTAGAGCATCTCCAATGCTAATGTGAATGTGGTAAAATAAGACTACCACGTACGATAAATAGACATTCTCTTTAAAAAACCTTCTCCAATGCTAATGTGAAGAAAGGATGTGATGATGATGTGGCGGTAGTTATTCTAGACTTCTAGACATTCTACTTCACAATGTCTTACGGTCTACATCAGTAATTTATTTTCTCTTCAAAACTTTTAGTTATTTTTTAAACAAAATAAATTTGACCCATTCAAAAATTAAGTGCCACATAAGTTAAAAAGTCATCACAAGACGTTTACATTGGAGATGCATTTTTTTCAACAATGTCTATTGTGAAGATTTTGTTGCCACGTAGATTAGACATTGTCTTATAAGACATGCCACGTAGATAAGACATTGTCTTATAAGACTTTTGCATTGGAGATGCTCTTAGCGTTAGACATTAATTTGGTGAATGTACAGATGCAAGCAAAATGCACGTGCTGCCCTATAGTTAATTTGTATAAAAGATTTATATATATAGTGACAATATAAATGGGTACATGTTTACGCGAACTAAACTGAATGCAAATTAAACCAATTTTTTCGATTCCAGTTTTCACATTTTCCAAAAGTATGTACCGGAATTAGAACCATATTACATTTAATCGGTTCCTGTTCAGGGTACTTTCGAATTTAATTATGGAAAGGGAATTGAATCTATATGAACCGGAATAAACAAGAACAAGCCGGAAATTGAACCCATTATTCTGGTTCTAGTTCAACATCGGAACCAACTTACTTGACACATTGCCATCAGATTTATTTATATATGAGTGATTGGTTGGTTGGTTATGATGAACAGAGAAAAAGTGCACATACCAGAGAACAAGCCGTACATATTCTTGAGAGGGAATGGGAAGGGGAGATCACACATTATGTGGAACAAATGCTCCGCCGACAACTTGGAGTCCGCCACCCTCCGGGTTGAAGCCTCCAACTTCATTGCTTTTGGTATCAGTTTCAAGGTCATCCTGCCCATCTTCTACCCTAACTACATACCTCCTAACTACTATATAATTAACCTTCTCCCTAGCTAGCTTGCTACTTAATTAATTAGCTCATGTGTTTCATCCCTTTTAATTCATTTTTAGTATGTGATTAATTTCTTTAATGATTAACTACCAGTTAATCGTACGTTCTTAAACTTTTAACCTACTCGAAGCTAATTGAAATTCAATGGTAAAACTAATGAATAAAAAAAAATAGATTGATTTCTGCCGTAAGGATGGTCTACACTAGGAGAAGATCATTCTACTAAAAAAATGATGGAAAAAAAAAATTCAGCTATTGGATCATTTTTATGTGGGCCTCAAAAAGCTTGTATAACCATGGTGCAAATGAATTTGGCCTACCCTAAACTTGGCGAGATCTGACCCTAACTTACTCACGCATCGACCTTAATCCTAACTCATTTCAACCCTGTCTTAACTTGATCTATGGCTAAAGGAGTCATATATGTGGTTAGAGTTTGGATTAGGCCGGGTTTGATTATTCGTGACCCTAAACCCTAAACCGCGACACTGACTTATTTCTTTATTTGCATATAAAAAAAGGTCAAATTACTAAGAGGGTTAGGGTTTGATTATTTCATAAATAAAGATCTAATAATCATCTTGACCTGCCAACCTACCTAGGGTTGACCGTAACCCTGACTCGCTGCTAGGTCTACTCCTACACTATCAGAAATTAAGCTAATTTATTTAGTAACTAATAAATCAATTTTATTCATCAAATTAATTGCTAATTAGTTGATGATGAATTAAGTAAATTTTGATTAATTATGAATTGGTGGATGCATGCATGCATGGTACAGAACGAGGCAGACATAGGTTCTCCCTTTACGTCAACAAATCAATCGGTGGCTGCACTGGTGGGTGCAGATAAAGTTGCTTTCTACCACTGCGGGTTCTACAGTGCCCATAACACCCTCTTTGACTATAAAGGCAGACACTACTACGATAATTGCTACATCCAGGGTACCATCGATTTCATCTTCGGCCGTGGCCAATCCATCTTCCATGTAAGTTTACTCCCATCTCAACACTGTCATCAATTCGGAAAAAAAAAATCAAATTAAAACTCTGTATGAGGGTAATAAAAAATAAAAATTAATTAATATCCAGTAAGATTTAAGAAGACCAACCTTCCCAAAAAAAAAAAAAAAAAATTTATAAGAATTTAGTTTTTTTTTTAAGTATTTTGACCTTCATCTAAAATTTAACTTTAGTCTATTTGGATGAGGGGTTTTGGAGAGGGATTTTTTATGACTGAAATATTTGAATTAGACTTTTCATGAGTCAAATTTCAATTTCAACCACGAGTGATGCTAGACATCCCGCAAATTGCGCGGGATTTGTCTACTGCGGCAAGCTCGACTGTTTGGATGACATTGAAATTTGAAAAAAGATTAAGTTTGAAATTAGATTCATATCACGAAGGGATAAGGGCCTTCTACGTATTTTACGGGACTAGAATACCGCAGTTTTTGTGGGCAAACTAGCATTATTCTTCAACCACTTAAAAATATAAAAACAAATAATAAATGGTAGTCTCACACTCAAATCTACTTCGGGTTGGATATTTTTTTTTATGAAGTCTCAACTAAAAAACACACACGTGCGACTTTAAACAAGTATCTCACACCATGTCATATGATATGGTAGGGTACGTAGATATCTACTACTATATCATATCATGTGATCAGTTAATGTGATGAAGAAAAACGAATTTGATTTTGCAACGACAAAATCACATGGCACATTTAATGACAAATTTTATTAGTGAACCCCTAAATGCGCCACATGGTGGAAAGTCATTGATTAGGCACCTTCAAATAGGAACATCACTACGGGGCCATCGATGAATTAATGGGTCCATACATATCTGAGTTTGTGGGCCATCTTATTTGATGATGATTTTAAAATGATCACAACCGTTGGATTTTGAATGCAGAGCTGCGAGATTTTTGTAGTTGGGGATAAACGAGTAGAAATTCATGGTTCCATCACAGCTCAAAACAAGCAGACAGCAGAGGAAGACAGTGGTTTCGTGTTTGTTAAAGGGAAGGTTTATGGTATCGGTGGGGTCTACTTGGGTAGGGCCAGGGGTGCCTACTCTAGGGTTATCTTCGCCAACACTTACCTCTCCAAGACTATAGTACCAGAGGGTTGGACCAACTGGAGCTACAACGGCACCACAGAGTAACAAATCCCCACCCCTTATATATAATTTTTGAGAATTTAGTAATTCCCCAATTAATTTAACTCAAATTAGTATTTCACCCTCCCCCTAATACTTTTAGGATTTCACTGTCACCCTCAACTTTATTTACACCATATTTTTTTAAATACAATATTTATTCTTACACTTTATTTACACCATATTTCTAGGGCACATAAAAATAATTTAATTAGTGATATTTTTCATTTATATTATTTGTGAGGATGATGATATGATCCCCTAACCATCTAGAAAGATCATCCTCATAAAAAATAAAAAAAACCCTTTGAAAATTGAAATGATTATTATGAATTTGAAACATGCAGGGATTTATTTCACGCGGAGTACGACTGCCATGGACCGGGTTCAGCCACAGAAGGCAGAGCTCCTTGGTCTCGACAGCTGACAGAGAAAGAAGTTGCTCCATTCATGTCCATAGATTTCATCAGTGGTAGAGAATGGTTGCCTGTTTACTAATTAATTTTAATTAGATACTTTTAATTTTGTCATTATCCCTTCTTTCTTTCTTTTTTTTTCCTTATTAATTACGAGGATCTTTAATTTGGATGGTAAAGGAAGTTGATGCATGGTTAATTACTATCATTCTTTAATGAATTCCATGTAATTCAATCTATACATATAATATTGTATTGATTTTTGTGTGTGATAATGATATATATGGGGTAAAATTATCTTAATTTATTTGGTATTTTAGTAACGTATATTTAAATGATCAATCGGGTTGGATGCAAAATTCATGTTTTTTAAAAGATTAATGAATCTTTGGAAACATAAATTCTAAGAAACATGAATCTCCTGCCATAAAAGAATGTGGTAGTCAAATTGACTAGAGAAATTAAAATCCGTGGTCCAACTAAATTCCTTACCTAAAATCTTTTGGAAAAGTAAGGGAAATTAATAGACTGGTTGGAGAAGGGTTTTTAGGGAGGGATTTTGTGGGGACCAGGGATTTTGAGGAAAAATATAACATGATTTTTCTACTAAATCTCTAATCCCTATAAAATCACTCTCCCAAATCCCTTTTCCAAACAGACTATAAAAAGAAAATATGAATATTAAACAGATAAAGGCTGGAGAGAAATAAATTTATTAGGGTTGCATGAGGAAAGATAGAAACTACAAAAGCACGTTATATATATATATATCTTTTTATTTCATTGTCATAAATATCATATGAGGTCGTCATGACAATTTTGATCTCACGATCATAATGCATAATATATGCTCTTTAGCTAGCTAGCTAGATCGTACAATATTAATTAATAATAGTATTCTAGATGTAATTGGCATTTTGGCCGGCGTAACGGACGTTCAGTTTTCCAGATGAACTATAATAAAATCAATCACCAAGTCCTCCACCAGAACCTCCTCCAAATCCTCCACCTCCACCGGACCCTCCACCAACTCCACCCCCACTACCAAATCCTCCTCCAGCACCACCACCAGATCCACCTCCAAGTCCTCCACCACCACCGGACCCACCTCCAAAGCCTCCACCGGC
>MVGT01003949.1:20823-63325 GCA_002174775.1 Macleaya cordata
AAAATTTTAGAGTTTTAAAATAAAAGAAGGAATTAACTCCTTTCCTTATAAAACGTTAAAAAGTAGGGATTAGACTTATAAAACAAAAATTGCTTGTCCTCTACTTGAAACTGGTATAAAAGGAGGGCTTTCAGCCCAATATTGTGTTTAATTAATGCCTCATTCAATTCCCTTTGTAAATAACATACATCACATTGAGGCCAAAATATATATATATATATTTATATATATATATTTCATCTTTATTTGATCACTATCATTTCTTCGATCATTAATACTAGTGTCCCATATGACCAAGATATATATGTTTAATTACCAAGCATATCTCTCTCTCCCATGTTGCCTCTCAATAAAAATAGTTCAAAAAAAACAAAAAAGTAAATTGCAAATTAAACCCACATCTGACCAATCTAAAAACTAAAATAAAATTAAGCAAACACTTAAAAAATTGCTCGGACCAAATTTTATATAATATACTACAAAATGTTGTTTTAAGCGACGCCGACTCGCTGTCGTTAAAGGATACATATCTGCCGCTAAAGATTAGCGTTGCTATAGCTTCTGTAGCAATAAGGTTTTTGCGACGTCCAATGCGACAGAATATACGAGCCGTCAAAAGGATTATTTCATTTCCAATTTTTTGTTCTTTAGTGACGCCACAAACGCCATAGCAAGTACGTACCTTATGGCAAATTGCAACGGAATCAGCGTCACAAAATAGTTTATCAAACCGTCACTAAATCTCAATCTTTTTAATTTTTTAATTATTTTTTTTCACCTACAATACAAATAAATCCATTCCAGTCATCTCCAATCCCCATGGCCATGGCCCGTGGGAGAAAGTCCAGTTGTTTTTTTTTCTATCACATGCTCATATTTTCAGCAGGGCCCATCCATGCTTGGGCTTCAAGTATGGAGTTAGCCAGCCCGTAAAATCCCGGCCTTCATGGAGGACCTGTTTATTTTGTATAAATTCTGTTTTATGGAATAATTTTAATAATTATTTCAAGTACACGCATAAGTTCCAACAGGACCAACCAAGGTTGTCATAAGAGTAGTCAAGGGAAAATGGTGGTTAAAGAGAGTAGTAAAGCACTGATAGTGTGTTTGGATGCAAAATTCATGTTTCCCTGGGAAACATGAGTCCTTGGAAACATGAATCCCTAGAAACATGAATCCTTTGGTTTGTTTGGCGACCATAAAAGAATCCATGGATTCATGAATCCTTGGAAGCTTGAATCCTTTGGTTTGTTTGGCGACCATAAAAGAATCCATGGATTCATGAATCATTGGAAGCTTGAATCCTTTGGTTTGTTTGGTTACCATTTAAAATCAAAGGAAAATCTATATTTTGTTGTTTTAATTTTATGAGGTGTAATCTACATTGAGTTGGGTGAATACATAATGAATCCTTAGTTTAGAATTCCAGCAAATTCTAAGGGGGGAGGTGGGACTCCAAAACAGAGATTTGCTGGAAAACATGTTTCCCTGGGAAACAAGTTTCCAGGGATTCTTGGCAGCCAAACAGACCAGAGAAACATGAATCCTTAGTCCCCACTGAATCCCTACCTTAGAATCCCCCATCCAAACAAACCATTAATATATAGTGAGTGAATTCTAGAGAGAAAGATAGAGAGAGTGGAGGTGGGTGGTGGTGCAGAGGAATCAAGGTAGGGAGAGATTGGTGGAGGACTCAAAGGATGATTTGCAGCAACAGAGCAAAGCCCTCGACAATTAAGCTCAACGATCATGTCGAAGAACGTCAGCTCGATTCCAACCGTATCCAAGAGGTACTCTCTCTCGCTCTCTGTCTCTCTAGCTTAGCTAGAGAACCACAAACTTATAACATACTAATCAATCTCTTTAACTGGTATGCCTTTTCTGAAGTCCAAATCACCCAAATATATATATCACTACGTCATGGGGTTTAGGGGCAAGTACCATGGAAAACCCAAAGAACCCGAGTTCCTCTTGGGTTAACCCAGGCTTAGGCCTCATATGTTAAACCCGAGGTCGAGTTGGGCTCACTCTCAGGTTAACCACAAATCTGACCAAATCCGCCGAGTTGCCCCCTAGTGTTTGGAGTGGTTAGACAATCAGCCACGTGGGACTAATATTACTTTTAGCGTACCATACTTTTTAGACTTTATGATTTTAGTCTCTAATAATAATAATAAAAAGTGTGAACTAATTTTTTTAAAATAGATGCCCTGATTTCATGAGTTTATAAAAGTCCATCTAAATCCTAATTGACTACCGTCTAAAAGTTTTAGAAATAGCCATTTTTATACTTGGAAAGTCTTTTAGGTTTAAGTTCCCCTAACCTTTTAGGGGTAATATTCTAATTTCTGATTTTAGTTAATATAAATTAATAATCTCTTGTACAATTCAGGACGGGGTAGAGTTGTCCGTTTTGTAATTGTGTGCTGCTTCATAAGCCTCTCCGTCTCCCTCTCTCTCTCTCTCTCGATTTCTCCCTGCTCTCTCTCTCTTTCTCTCGATTTCTCTCTACCTCTCCTCTCCGCTTACTGTCTTTTTGTGGTTTCTCTTTGCCGTCGACCATTGCTGAAGCTGACGAAAATCTCAGGCAAAGCATCACATCTCTTTCTCTCTCTACTACCTCTATTTCTTTCTCCACCTCTCTCTCCCTGCCCCCCCTCTCTCTCTCTCTCTCTCGGTTTTGAGCCGTGCCGGATATACCTAGTACTCAACATCTCATATACTAGTTTTAGGGTTACGAGAGGGAAAGTTGTTCTTTGTGAAGATCCAGCAACGAGATAAGAAGAGGTGGGAAGAAAACGAAGATTGCAAAAGTAAATAATAGAAAGTAATAATTAATGGCAGCAAAAAAACTAAGAATACGGGGAAGAAGGAGGAGGAGAAGTGACGATGAAGACCATCGTCCGCCATATCTTCCTCATGAAGTAGTTCTGGAGCATATTCTCCAGAGACTTCCCGTTAAGACTCTGATGAGATGCGGTTGCGTCTGTAGACTCTGGTACTACTCAATCCATCTTGATCCAGATTTTGCCTCCTTCCACTTTCTTCAATCCCTAAAAAATCCCCCTCTTATGTTTTATTTCTTTAATGACGTTATACGTGATCATCCGTCGACCATCGTCAATGGCTTATTGCGTTTCGTTGATGATGATGATGATGATCCTAATAATGATCAGAAGAAGAAGCAGAAGGATTTTTATGGTGATGGTAGTCGTGTCGATCTTCTTCTTTTTCGTAACATGATATCCGTACGTTCCAAAGATAAAATGGAACTGGTGGGTTATTGTAATGGTTTGGTTTGTCTCTCAAATAGTCCTAGCAAAACTGCAGGTGGCATTTCGATCATTAACCCTAGCAGGTTTGAAGCTCTCTGCATCACCCGTTCACTCTCTAATATTCCTGGATATATAATCTGTTATGGTTTTGGATTCGATTCCTTAACCAACCAATACAAGGTGGTCCTTATTATTCGTACCATATACACCGTTAATGTGGAGTTTAAGTGCCTCGTTTTTACATTGAGAACCAATTCATGGAGAGAGACTAGTACAAGCCCGCCCTTAGGGGATCCTCCTCCTCCAGGCGGAATAAGGGACACAGCGACCACCAAGACCCCTTTTTTATAAATCAGCCATCTTTTGTGGTGGAGCTCTGTTTTGGAGGACCAGATTATCAGATGAACCACCACCAACACCACCACCAGCAGCAGCAGCTAACGAGAATATGCTACTCTCTTTCGACCTCCACAACGATAAGTTTCAAGTCATTCCACTCCCAGGTGAATGTAATTCTTCTTTGAATTCGACTCATGAGCAGCAATTAGTTGATCATCTTCTCGAGTTCAAAGGATCTCCGTGTGTTGCACGTCTAGAAAAAACAATATTATTAGGAGGAGGAGGAGGAGGAAGTAGTAATACTAGTTGTTGTTGTTGTTGTTGTTGTAAGGTTCACTTGCATATATTAAAGGACTACAAAGTCGAGCGAGCAGTATGGATCAAGGAGACTTTCGATGTTCGTATTTCCTCATCATCTCCCTGCTGCTGCTTCTTCTTCGACACTAGTACTACTACTCCTACTCGTATAGTGAGCTTCTCTGATAGGGTTTTATTGTACTGGTTCAATGGGGAATGTCTTCAGTTCTATGATTTGCACACGAAACGTCTCAAAGTGGTAAAGCCTTCCCACCGTGATCAGCAGCATCCTGCTGGGATTTTTGAAAATAAGAAACAACAACCCTGTCGCACTGATGATGATGATGATAATCTTTGCCATATGGATTATGGACTGTACATTCACGTGGAGAACTTCCTTTCTTTGCAATCCTGCATACCCAGTGGAGCTCCTAGAGTAGTAGACTATGATGCTGTTGTAGACATTTTGAGGAACAAACAAATAACACCTGCAGGATACTTGTTTCTACACAGAAAATCACCAGAATATTATATTTTAAATTAGTTATGTACTTTGATTTATTTTGGGATGATCTGTTCCAACTGTTATAAAAGGTCACTTGAGAATTAGGGAAGGAGATAGTGATCCTTGATCAGCTCAGTCGAGAAAAAAATTCAAACCCTGGGATCTGGATTTAATTAAAAAGTGGCGATACACAGAAATGAAATTACAAGGACAACCAACAATCAAACAGAGACCACCATCACAATTAGGCACCATCGCCCTTCATTCAAATGATATTCACAGATCTTACATATATATTTTTTTTCTTCTTCTGTTTTTTGTTCCCATTTTTGGGTTTTTGATCTTCACAAATGAGAAGACTGAATCAGTGGCATCGCATCTGCATGAGAAGACAGACACAAATATTTTTCACAACAAAATTTATGCTTCTGCAGCAAATATAAATCAAAAGCATACATAATAATATATGATGCTAAATCCAATAGCTCAAATCTGAGCTCTTGAGGTTGAAAACGGCCAAGCCAAGCAATGATGAATCCATACACCTGAAATTTCTTCTGCTTTTTACTGACTTTGATTCAAATCTGTCATGCCAATGTTGTGATATTATCACCCTGGGCCAACCGAGTAGCTAGGGCTCGAACAGAATACTGTCTCAGCAGATCCTTTAGCTTTTCTAGCAGTTCCTGGAATGTTGGTCGGCATTTTGGCTCTCTATTTTGTCCAGTGGCAAAAAAGAAAGAAAGAAGTGAAAAAACATGATATAAGATATAGGTGGAAACGGATAGCATAAAGAAGAATTTGTTAGTTGGGTTATTTAGGTCAGGACAACCACATAAGTGATATTCCAAGCAGTTTACCATGAACTCGCAGGATTCAGCACCTAATATTAAATTAAATGGATCTCACCTAGCAAAACTCGATGTTTTCAATCGGCCACAGCAAAAAATATTAGCCACCTTAATCTGTAGACTTTCTTTTGTCCAATAACCATAGTAGTTGTATGTGAAAATCAAATGATTTGGTTCAGCAGGGTTTAGTTTATTTAGACTATAGTTCCCAGAATGTAGGCTTGGTGTATGATTTCCAGTGAAAGCTCCAACCCTTTCGGATGTGGGGCCAAAGTATAGCGAAAGGTGCATTTTAACCTTCTGGGCCAAGTATTCTCCCTATGGTACAGGCATAGTCTTTATTGTTTCCTATTTACCCTGTATCGCGAAATAATACATTTAGTTGCCTTTTAGGGTGGTTGTTGCCTGCTTAGATGCTGATATTTAAATTCTGATTGCTTATAAAAAGTAAAAAATAAAAAATAAAAAAGAAGAAAAGAATAAATCATGTGCGTACAGAGAGAAAATATAGAACTGATTAAAAACCATGCTGCAAGATAAGCACCTGTGCCAGCAGCTCTCGATTAAAGACACCCATTGCGGGTCAAGGTCTTTTGGAATCTCTATCCGTTGGTTCATGAATCCTACAGCTCCAATCACCTGCATAGTTCACCACAAGCTGTAAATACTGTGTACTCCATGCTATACAACATCCCTGTGCACTTAAGGAATCATTCAATACTAGGCTAGTTCAGACAAGCTAATAACATCAAGAAATAGATTGGGCGCTGAATTACGTTGTACAGAAAAACAATTATTATGCATCAGGGACGCTAATTATTGAGATAAATGCGTGGTTAAAATAATTAGATCCTTAATATTTGATTCAAAGTACTGATAAAAAGTTACACGAACATGCTTCACAATAACCATATGAAAGTTTGGAATGTTTCTAGCCAACTCCAATTGGCTGGGCAATGGCACAAGTGCACAACTAGAACAACTCAATGCTTCTGCTCTTAAATCCAAAGCAGCTTTCACTTCTTGCTAATAAGGTGGATTGAGGCCAAGTTCCAAGAGGTGTTTAACTTATATTTGCAGTTAGTTCAATTGACTGCGTGCAGTGATAAGTAATGTGATAAAACAAATAAATACCTGCATTGAGTTGAGGTTATCCCAAGGGATCTTTTGTGTGGCAAGCTCCCACAGTATTACGCCATAGCTATATACATCAGACCTAAAGTTTCCATGTAGTAAAAAGGAAAGATTTGTTGAGCCCGAGAAAGGGAACACCTAAGTCACAGGAATCAAATCTCATTAACAAAGCAACTGAAAAAAAAAAAAAAAATTGAACCTACTTCTCATCTGAGGGCTCATTACGGAGAACCTCTGGAGCCATCCATTGCGGCTGCAAGGAAAAGAAAAACAAGAAGAGATAAAAGAGAAATTTGATGGTCAAATAAGTAATTCAATAAACAACCCCGCATCAGAATATTTAGTCTATCAAACCAACTCAATTTTAAAAATCAAAGAGGGAAAAGAGTAGCACTTAAGGCTATGTTACATACCGTTCCTTTCCCAGACTTTGTTGTGAGATATGTTTGATGTTTGAGTCGTGAGAGACCAAAGTCACCAACCTGATGACAACAAAAAGAAGATGAACACATGATGTTTCTTTTTACTATAATATGTGCATTCTAGAATAAAGGTAAGAAAGAGAAGCATAACCATGACTGGACAATGTTCATAAAGAAACAAACGCGTACCTTCACGGTCCAGTTTTTATCAACCAACAGATTTGATGACTTTAAGTCACGATGGACGATAGGTGGGTTGCAATGATGAAGATAATTCATACCTCGTGCCTAGAGTCAAGGAAAAAGAGAGCATATGGAAGTGTTATCCTCACAATTGACTTACTTCAAAAGAAAGTACAGGAGAACCTATTGATGCTTAACAGCACTAAAACAAGAAGCATCAGAAAATTACAAACACCAGAATCCCAAGGTCATACATGGTGAGTAGAGCGAAAGAAAATTTCAAAACAGGAACATACATGATATAATAATAAATGTACCAACTAGGAAACTTCTTCAGTACTCTTGACCAGTCTTACATCACAAATTAATATAACTTTTGTTACTGGATATCAACTATCAAGATGCATGTCCGAAAATACGTTGTAATGATGTAAAAGAAACAAAAATAAGACATTGCAAAAGTAAAGGAACATACTACTATTCCTACAAGGGGGGTCATGGGAGACACCAATGGGTAATCTCTTATACAATTCAGGACGGGGGGCAAATTTGTCCTGTTTTATAAATTGTCCTGCTTTATAAGCTCTCTCACTGCCCCCTCTCTCTCTCTTCAAAACCAACAGAAGAAACCAATCTACCCCATGGCCAAGGTTTTGAGCCGTGCCGGAGGCACGGCGATATACCTAGTTATATTACATGTGAAAACATTCAAAAGTTCACATAAATATTATCATACTCCACTACAGTGATATTAAGAATCACTACCAAATTAGGATAATAGTCTCAATTTACTATTGAATAAAAAGGATCAAAAGAAGTGCACCACTTCTTTGGCATTGTCCATTGTATGACATGAAACACTTCACCAAGTTTCGAACTTAGGAAGAAGAGTTAAACAGTGGATCTGGCTGTTGATTGTAGCAATCATAGTAGAGTCAATTTCTCTTGAAATTTTGATCAAGAACGAGATCCCAAGAAAAATTCTTACCAAAAATGAACTCTCCTAGTTGGGTTACTGAACTGGCAAAAGTAACATCATTGTCTTTTCCAATTTCAAAAGATTCTTCCAAACCTATTTAACACAATCTAAAGACTCAACACCAGTCCCTGAATTCAACCAAGTTCTTACCTGACAAGATAGTGGGTCCATTTTAGTTGATGGCCTTAATATAGGTTTGACACTTGATCAAGAAGAGTTAACCCCCTTAGTTTTGTTGGAAGCAACATTACTACAATATAATTCTCAATAGACTAATATTTTCCTTCATAGAAGTTGCAGCCAAGAGTACTCACAATGTCCAAAGCCATGAGAACACGCCGCCTCCAATCTAATCTAGCAGTGCTACGTTGAAGCAAGTGAAACAAACTTCCACTGCATTAAAAAGGTTGTTAGCCCAGTAAGTAGAATAGTATGAAAAGGTAAATCAACCAAATGAATTAATAAACAAAATAAAAAAATCAACGACAAAAATCTTCAGTACAGTAGATAATGTTATAAGGGTAAAACACAGAAAACATGAATCAAATTACTCCCCCTCAAACTTTGAAGTTTTCAGAAGAAAAAGTGGAGAATGAACCGTGGGAGGAACTCTGTGACAATGCACAGATGCTGAGGTGAAGTTACTGCCCCCATAAAGAGTAGTACATTTGGATGCCGGAGCCTCTTCATAAGTAATACCTTCGTAAAAAAGATATTTTTAGACCAAAGCCTATCTCTATGAAGAGCAAAAGAGCAAATATATTTTCTCCAAGGATATTGTGTTTTTATCGAGGATTAATCAAATTATATAAAAAGGATATACCCCAATTAATATGACAAATATATGCACACACGACGATAGATTTGCAAATAAGACCTCAGAAAACACAGAAAGTCAATGAATAGTATTATAGTACAGTGAAGCACCACTCTGTTGGTAAGGAGCACAAACAGGAAATAATAGAAGTATTTCCCCCAACACATAACACACATGTTCCATTTGGAGAGTTTTCTTTGGACTCTTTAAGACTTCACGGGTGATGTCTGAACCAGTTCATCTTATCCCATGGGGATCCATGCCTGCTATCTGGAACAAATGGGCTTCTAAGGTTGACCCTAACTTTTGCAATCCGCTGGGTTCTTCGTAACTTTGTAAGGAGAGGAAATTTCATGTTTCTTAAGATCATATCGAGAAAGAGCTAAAGTTAGAGCGAAGATCAAGGTGATCCTTTTCTTTCGGTCCTCCAACGATAAGGACTATATGGGAGTTTTCTTTTACCATTTTGTTTTTAGAAAACAAAGCTTAGCTTGAGTTCAAAAACTACCTCTTGTCTGAAGGAATGTAGCAGGTCATCTGAGTACTCAAGCTTGGAAAATACCTTTACTGCAACATCCTGCAAGAAAGTGGAAATGGTGCCTGAAAAAAAATTACAAGGTTCTCTCCCTTCTGCGTACCTCTTTTATTTTCTGCTTGCTATGAAAAATTTATGATTAAAACTGATGAAAGGCAACCTAAAATACCAGCATCATTATCACAATTGATATCGTTGTCTGACTTGTACATGTTCCATTTATGTGCATTAGCAAGATGTGGAATACCCATACTGTAGCAATTTGAGCCACAAATTTAGGCTTAACATAAAATGCATCCCTGCAAATGACGTTTTCGGAAGGGAAACCAACTTACCGAGCCACACCACAGACCATGATACACAGTTCCACATGAACCTGAGACCATGAATCAGAAATGAAAGATCAGCACTTCAGAGTTGGAAAAGCATGGAAACATATTTAGTTAAGGAACAGGAATCATAGATAAACTAGAGAACTCGATCTGTTATATTGCTTAAACTCCCATGGTATGGAACTACATTGCAGAATCTATCATTATACTGCTGAACTTTTCCTCTATGTCAAAACTATATATTATAATTGACAATAAAAAAGTAAAAGGGAAGGAAATTATTGTTGGATCTCCTTGAATCCTTTTGGTATGCTTAACAGAGAGAATCGTCAATCGTTTCATCATATTCAGTATGCAAATAAAATGGACAAAACACAAGTGAAAATGAAAAGCAAAATAAAATAAAAATAAAAAGATGTTGCCAACCATATCAAAGGCGCAAATTTGTTCACCAAAAAAAAAATGCACCAAATTACATGTAAACATAAATATTAGAAAGACAAAGTTATCAGATGAGCATACTAATTACAAATACAGCTGCAAAGTTATCATATGGATACATAATTGAAGTTTCATTCTGCAAAGTAATCGCAGGAAACCAAAAACACTGCAAAGTTATACTGAGTTTACAAACTTTAAAAATAGAAGCACATATTCAAAGCAACATATATAACATCCACCATATGCTTAAACGAGATTAAGGGGAAAACTGGCAATAATGAAAAACAGTAACTACCTTGCCCTATTTGTTCACCAATCGTCAAGTCTTCCCACAAGATATCATAATCCAACGAGTGTGTTTCCATATCGACTTTATGATTCGAACTGCTACTGATACTACCACTACTGCTCACACTACTTGTGCTGTTAACATTAAAAGAAGAGGACCAGGAACTAGAGGCTTCATTTCCTATTCGGTTACTTTCCCCAACCTGGATTTCTGGTTTGGCATTGGCATCGGAACTATTCTGTTGACCGAAGTCATTTTCTTGATCATGATTCAACCAAGGCCAGACACCATGGGTAGTCCTTGCTACCGACCCATCCTGTTCACTACCTTTCCATGGCCATGATATCCCCTTCTTGCTTATCCACGCCTCTGCCCTCGAAGTTATGATCTTGAGGATCCCAATCTTCCCTTCACCCTCATTACCAGAATCTCCTAATAGTTTTCCTGGGGATGTTTCTCCACGGTCAGCTTTAGAAGGTATACCAAAAGGAGATGGGGCTATGTCTCCTCTGGGTGTGCTAGCTCCACTTGAAGTAGCATCCTCCCTATGGTCAGAGAGAACAGTTTCTGAGAAACCTTGATCAGAGTACTGGCCATCTCCACTCCGGCTTTCACGTTCCACAGTGTTCTCACCAGTCCTTATTTTCGACCGGACTTTGTTGGTCATTCTAGATGCCTGTTTCATGGTTCTATTAATCAGGAGAGGCTACCATAGAGACAATAAACTTCTTCAATGAGCAGAGGAATATTTGAAGATTCAATTTCTTGTTCTTTTTTTATCAGTATAAAAGAATTGAAACAAGATATGGAGATTCAAACGTACCAGATTCGATATTTTTGAGGCAATCACAACTTGCAGAGGTTGCTGAGAATCAAGACCGGATTTAGTTGACTGACCATTTCTAGGCTGACTAGAGCTGGGATAGGCTTCAGAAGGATATCTTCCAGAAGATGGAAACTGCGCTTCAAGAAAGGGCTGTGAATCAGCTGAAACACAAACAATCCCAACCAAATTACCAATATCATCGTAGAATGGGGTATTGGTTGCCATGACTACAAACTGTTCCCCTAGTTTAGTCCTAACTGGGAACTGCCCGCTCCAGTTCTCCCCCAAGGTATTCCTGTGTATTATCTCAGACGCACCATCTGAGTCACAGGGATCAATAACGAGGTCAAAAATACGCTGACCAAGCGCTTCTGATGCGGAATAACCATAAAGGTGCTCAGCCGATCGATTCCTGTGAAATTGAATATCCCCAAATGGATAAGAACAGACAGCTTTACATATCTGGTTGATAATCTAAGCTTATCTAGTAGGATAGAAGTAAAATTAGGATGCCAATTTTACATATCTGTTGCCACAAATAAAGAATTTGTTCCAACGTTGAAGTAAACAAGCATATTGAGATCAATCTGAAAATCCTGGTAAATAAAAATCACAGAAAGTCCAAAGCTACCCATAAGCCCAATTCATTAAAACTCTCAGAATATTCCCAAGTGGGTAACGATAGAGAATATTACACATCTGACTGATTATGTAATAAGCTTATTTACTGGGATTAAGTAACATTAGAATGCAAATTTAAACTGCTTCTACAAAATAAAGAATTTGTTCCCAAGTGTCAACTCAACAAGCATAATGGAGCTCAGTCTGAAAACACCAGTAATCTAAAAATCACTAGAACTCAAAACTACCCACAATCCCAATTCACCAGAACTGCTGCTACAAAATAAAGAATTTGTTCCAAGTGTTAAGTCAACAAGCATAAACAATATGAAAACCCTAGTAATCTAAATTTCAAGGAACCCCAAAACTACCATAAACCCAATTCAGCAAAACTCTCAAACACTTTATTCATATAATCGGAACATGAAGATGAACAGCAAAACCTAACAAATTCAAAAACTCACCAGTAAATTACCCGACCATTGATATCTAATACATGAACAGACTGGCCCACAGACTGCAAAATATTCAAATACTGCTTATGCGTGAAATTGACAGCCGCAGATCCAACTCCTCTTCCAGGGCTTACAGGATCACGGCTACTACTCTCTCTCCGTAACGGGGATAAATGTCTGAACGAACCCGAACCCGTTTTCCACGCCGCAGTAGTTCCATCGTGAGCCCCACTGCCCTTTCTCCTTGGATCAGCAAATTTAGACCGTTGAGGTGAAACAGAGTGAGATCTCTGGTTTCCATGACCCAATTCAGGTCCGGGACCGGTTTCACGAAGCATCAATTTGGACATTTCTTCTTTGAGTTGGGCATGTCCGGCTTCCAGTTCTTGGATCTTCTTCAGCAGCTGTTCTGCTGGTGGTGTGTCCATTAAAGGGTTTCTAGACAGAGAAATTCAATTGATCAAAGAACACATGAAGAGAACATACAGAGAGAGAGAGAGAGAGAGAGAGAGAGTGTGTGGGTGTCTGTTTTTGGGTCGGATCCTGCTATATGAACATTGGCGGCGCTGTTTTTTGAAAAACATTTGATGTGGCGATGACGTGGCGCCTCAACTTTTGTGCAGAGGTTTGCCACGTCATCCGATGATGTGGCAAAACATTTCAAATTTTTTTCCCCAAAAAAATTTCTCTCCCCCAAAAACCCTATCGACCCAACCCTATTCCCTAAACAGATCTAGACTCTTCTTCTTTCCCTCTACAACACCGAGAAAACCCTAGAGAAAGATGAAATTCGTGACAAAGTCAGATTATGCGTTCGCCGTTCATGAGAGGAATACGAAGATCGAACACTAGAAATCTAACGACGTATCTGTAAGTTTCTCGAACTTCTTTCCCTCGAAAATTTACCCTAGAGCGAACTCGAAAAAAACCCATCCTCATCGGCAAGAAGGAAGAAGATCTTTGGTGACGAAGCTACAACAGTTGGTTCGCCGCTCTCTAAGTTTGTTGAAGATCGAACACCTCTTGGATCGTAAGTGTGTCGAAATTCTTTCTCTTTTTGAATCTCGAAAATCTAGGGTAGATCAAACTCGAAATAGTTGTAGTTATGGGTAGAAATTCTCTCTAGTCAGATTTGTCGATTTTAAACCCAATCTTGTATGTTATTTATTTTTGGTCATTTTAAACCCGAGATAGTTGTAGTTATGGGTAGATCTGTCGATTTTAAACCCAATCTAGGGCAGAAGAAGAATAATACTAAGTCGACTTTCTCTTGATCAATCAAGATATGCATCTTCATTTAAAAGACCCACATGGTGATCAAGAATATTGAATTGAGCTTAGACTTCTTCTATTTTATTTTTTTTCCTTTTTTTTTTNCGAGAAACTTACAGATACGCCGTTAGATTTCTAGTGTTCGATCTTCGTCTTCCTCTCACGAACGTTGAACGCAAGATCTGGCTTTGTCACGAATTTCATCTTTCTCTAGGGTTTTTTCGGTGTTGTAGAGGGAAAGAAGAAGAGAGTGTAGATCTGTCTAGGGAATAGGGTTGGGTCGATAGGGTTTTTGGGGGAGAGAAATTTTTTTTGGGGAAAAAAATTTGAAATGTTTTGCCACATCATCGGATGACATGGCAAACCTCTGCACAAAAGTTGAGGCGCCATGTCATCGCCACATCAAATGTTTTTCAAAAAACAGCGCCGCCAATGTTCATATAGCAGGATCCTTTTGGGTCAGATTATATCTCTCTCTTTTATATGCAAATTTGTGTTTGCCTGTTTTGTTTGTTTTCTTTCTTAATATTTATTTCATTTTGGCGGCTTTTGCCGCTTTTGTATGGTCGGCTGTCAGTCTTTTTTAACTCTTGAAAGTTCTTAAAATTCTCTCCCTCTCTGTCTCTCTCTCTCTCTAAAAATCTCCAGTTTCTTTTGACCAACTACTACTAGTATTAAGGCCTTGCAAGTTCCAAAGCTAATTGTTAAGAGTGTTGGATAGTGGACACTAGTAATAAGTATTCAGTTTGCCTTTCTTTTTGTTTGCCTTCTTCTTCTAGTATATGGTGTCCCTTGACAGACAGAAAATAGAAGTTTAATCTGGTATATTACACCTGGCAGATGAGGTGGCAGCGCCAGATGGGTCCAAATGTTTCTGCATCCTTAGTTTAAGGATTGAACCAATAACCATTTACCACGTGCCAAAATGGAGGGGTGTGACTGATTTGAGAAACTTTACGCTTACTCGTGAATTCTATCCATTAAAATTACTTGCTAATGTGTTCCAATTAAATTTGGAGAGAAAAAATGATTTGAACGCACTTTTAATTCTCTTTCTAAATTTAATTGGTGACACATCAGAAAATAATTTTAATGAGTGTGAATCTCGAATGAGTGTAGAAGGACTCAACTGATTTTGCTAATTCTTTAATTGGAGCATAGCTATTCATTATGTCCATGGATATGTCACTTCCATCTCACTGCTCTGCAAATTTTATAGGAGAAGAAGAGACTCTCTCTTTATGGACCTCTTTTCTTTCAATCTTTTTTGGGGGATATTTAGTTTAGTTAATACTGAATTGACAGCAATAAACATGTGGTGCAAGTTCTTTGAAGCTTAAAATCCAACTTAGAGAGAGAGAGAGAGAGAGAGAAAAGATTAACTACAAAAATTATAATATTATGAGCAAGTAGACCATCAAAACAGTTACCAGACAGAACAATTAAACAAGTGTTTTACATAAATATGAACAGTAGAAGGGAAAGAAGAACAAAAGATTTTACTGTACATAAGCTGAAACAAGAAGGATTCTTTCCCCTGACATCTTATAAACTTAAAGAAGGTCATCATACAAATAAAGCATATTTGCATCCCCCCATGGGGATCTAAATGAATCGTACATGGCAACATTCAATTGCATTACAATTCTCCAACCGTGTCAATCTCTAAAAAAAATAGCTTTTACAGGCTCCCGAAGGATAGCTTCCCATCAAAGACTTTATAAGCCGGTATTGGGCACCAAAGTCCAGTTTGTGAAACAATATTAGGTTTCATGAGAATCGAGTGAACAGCACCTAGTTTCCATACTTTAAGCTTCTCGAGATGTGGGAAGTTCGAGGATGATGAGGAAATAACATTTTTATCCGGCTCCTGGGTATATTGGACTTCACGGTTCATCAGCTTTAGAACCTTTCTGCTCACGCTCAGCCGAAGGCCTTCCTGAGTTACCCACCAGCTGCTACAGAATGTATCTTGAAGAAGCTCAGAAGGATGGCCTTCCCCAGGGCATGCCATGCTACACAAAAGTACAGAAATTAGTTGTAAGAGAGGAGAGCAAGCCATCTATATGTTTAACCTTGTGATCATGAATAGAAATAGAAGTCAACCACAATAAAATTGTTCTTTGAGATCTTTTATTTGAAGAACAGAGAAGAAGGGCTAGTTAAATAATTCAACAGTCATCAAATAAGCAATTCTTCCTCTGTTATCACAGCTTTAAGAAATAAGAAATATAGTAATAACCATAAAGTGTGGTCTTAAGCATGAAACAAGAAAGAGGCTACTGCACCTGAATTTAAAATGCACAAGTTCAAGCCCATCAGAATTCTGCTTCAAATTCGGCTGAACTTGAAGCTCAACCCAACCTTCGGTAGCAGGTGCATCTCACACCACATTCAAGAAGAAAGCAGCCAAGACCTAACTTGGTTGCGATAAAAAGCACCACCTTAATTTCCTACGGAATATCACAGATCAACTGTAAACCTCTTTAACTCAGCAGGAACATTACTTGGCTAACAGCAGCATTCATAACAATCCCCAGTAAGAATGCAAGCAGTATCAAATTCCAATGACCGGTTAAACAGAAGAAACAAGATCAGGGTTTCTTTCTATTGTGAGTTTATGCAGAAATAGAAAGTCACTTAATCTAAACATGGGTATCAGTGACATCAAATTTTTGGGTTTTTGATCTTCACATATGAGATCGCATCTGCTTGAGAAGGCAGCTTGCATCTGGGTGATCAACCGGGCGGACAACAAATACTATTACAAAAAAATTGATGCTTCTGCTGCAAATATAAACAAAGGCACACATAATATGATGCTAAGTCCAACAGCTCGAATTTGAGCTTTGGAGGTTGAAAGAGGCCAAGTGACGATGAATCCATAGGACTTTCTGCTGCTTTTACCTGCTGGTGATTCAAATCTGTGGTGTCAGTGTTGTGATATTATCACCCTGAGATAACCGGGTTGCTTGGGCTTGAACAGAATACTGTCTCAGAAGATCTTTTAGCTTTTCTAGCAGTTCTCGGAATGTTGGTCTGCATTTTGGCTCGCTGTTTTGTCAAGTTGCAAGAAAGGGAAAAAAGAAAAACATAATATAAGATAAAGGTGGAAAAGGATAGTATAAAGAATATTAAATTCTCAGATTTTGTTAGTTGGGTTATTTAGGTCAGGACAACCACATAGGCACATACACGATATTGCAAGCACGTACCGTGAACTCACAGGATTCAGGACCCAGTATTTAATGGATCTCACCTAGCAAAATTCGATGTTTTGAATCGACCACAGCAAAAAATATTAGCCACTTAATCTGTAGACTGTCTTTTGTCCAATAACCATAGTAGTTCCTTGTGATAATCAGATGGTTTGGTTCACCATGGTTTAGTTTAAGCCCATAATTCTAAAAGGTAGACTTTGTGGATGATTTCAGATTTCCAGTGCAAGCTCCAACCCCTCTGGATGTGGGGCCAAAGTACATCTGAGGATAGCGAAAGGTGCATTTTAACCTTCTGGGCCAAGTATTCTCCCTATGGTACAGGCATAGTCGTTACCGTTTCCTATTTACCCCGTATCGCCAAATAATACACTAAGTTACTTTCTACGGGTGGTTGTTGATTGCTTAGATGCTGAAATTCACATTATGATTGCTTATCGAAAAAATAAATAAATATCTTGAGAGAAATTCGAACTAATTAAGAACTTGCTGGAAGATAAGCACCTGTGCCAGCAGCTCTCGATTATAGACACCCATCGTGGGTCCGTATCTTTTGGAATCTCAATCCGTTCGTTCATGAATCCTACAGCTCCAATCACCTGCACAATTCACCACAAGCTGTAAATACTCTGTACACCATGCTATACAACATCTACTGTTCACTTAAGGAGCCATTCAATAATAGGCTAGTTCAGACAAGCTAATAACATCGAGAAACTGATTGGATGCTGAATTACATGTACAGAAAAACAATAATTATGTAACAGGGAAGCTAATGTAGGATAAAATCTGACGTCATTGTTAAACGTTGAAAATGTCTCTTTTCTTCATTTTGATGTTCCACAATATTGAGTAAGAATTCATTTAGTTACATTTTCTTAATACTTGCACGTGATTGTTACTGATATTAGGTGACTATCTTTTATCAAACTTACAATTAACAAAATATCATCAAAGTTATTACACAGATTTATCAACTTGTCAGGTTAGCAGGGTCCAAACACCATATTAGGTGACTCTTAGCTGTGAGAAGCTTCTCCGCATCTTAAGTATCACCAGTTTTCTTTACTGTTTGTATTCGGCTATTGGGACATGAACAAATACAGGATGGTAATGCTCCAATAAGAAAATAACTAGATCTTTAATATTCGAGTAAAAGTTGTGAATAAAACTCAAATGAACATGCTTAACAATAACCCTATATAAGTTTGGAATGACGAAACAGGTTTCATGTAGCCAACCCCAATTGGACGGGCAATGGCACAACTACGACTCAGTTCCTCTGCTCTTGAATCCAAAGCTGCTTTCACTTCTTGCTAATAAAGTGCATTGCGGCCAAGTTCCAAAAGTTGTCTAACTTATATTTGCAGTTAGTTCAATTGACTGTGTGAAGTGATAATAAAAAATAATAATAATAATCATAATAATAATACCTGCATTGAGTTGAGATTATCCCAAGGGATCTTTTGAGTGGCAAGCTCCCACAGTATTACGCCATAGCTATATACATCAGACCTAAAGTTTCCATGTAGTAAAAATAAATATGTTTTGAGCTTGAGAAATGTGACACCTAAGTCACAAGAATCAAATCCCATTAACAATGCAACTGAAAAAATTAGAACCTACTTCTCATCTGAGAGCTCATTACGGAGAACCTCTGGAGCCATCCATTGCGGCTGCAAGAAAAAAAGAAAAGAAATAGAAAAAGAACAAAAAAAGAAAAGAAAAGAAAAGGTGAAATTTATTGGTCAAGTAATTCAATAAACCACCCCACATCAGAATATTTAAACTATCAAACCAACTCAATTTTAAAAATCAAAGACAGAAAGAGTAGCACTCAAGGCAATGTTACAATATATATACCGTTCCTTTCCCAGTCCTTGTTGTGAGATATGTTTGATGTTTGAGTCGTGAGAGACCAAAGTCACCAACCTGATGAAAACAAAAAGAAGATGAACGCATGATGTTTCTTTCTTTTTTTTACCATAATAAGTGAATTCTAAAAAGAATGATAAGATAGAGAAGCATAACCATGACTGGACAATGTTCAAAAAGAAACAAATGCGTACCTTCACGGTCCAGTTTTTATCAACCAACAGATTTGATGACTTCAAGTCACGATGGACAATAGGTGGGTTGCAATGATGAAGATAATTCATACCTCGTGCCTATAGAAGGGTGGGACAAAAAAATGATGCATAATCAATGGATGTGGGAGATCTACATTTCCACGCTAGAGTCAAGGGGAAAGAGAGTATATGGAAGTGTCATCTTCATAAATGACTTGCGTCAATAAAACGTATAGGAGAACCTAGTGATGCTTAACAGCACTAAAACAATAGGCATCAGAAAGTTACGAACACCAGAATCCTAAGTTTCATACGTGGTGAGTAGTGCAAAAGAAATTTTCAAAACAGGAACATATATGTACCAGCTAGGAAACTTCTTCAGTACTTTTCTCTTGATCAGTCTTACATCACATATCAATATAACTTTTGTTACAGGATATCTTAGGATCCATGTCCGGAAGGATGTCGTAATGATCTAAAAGAAACAAAAATACAACATTGCAAAAGTGAAGGAAAATACAACCATTCCTACCAGAAGGTTTTCTCTGTGTTAGTTATGGGGATCAGGGGAGACACCAACGGACTATATTACAGTGAAAACATTGAAAAGTTCACATAAATATTATCATGCATACTCCACTACAATGACTTGAAGAATCGCTAGCAAATTAGGATATAAAGAATCAATCTACTATTTGAATAAAAACGATACAAAGAAGTCCGCTACTTCATTGACCTTGTATCACATGAAACGCTTCACCATGTTCAAACTTAGGAAGAAGAGATAAACAGATAATCTGACTGTTGAGTGTATCAATCTTAGTACAGTCCATTTCTCTTGAAATTTTGATCAAGAACGAGATCCCAAGCCAAATTCATACCAAAAAGTAATTCTCCTCTAATTAGTTGGGCACTTGGGCAATTAAACTGGCAAAAGGAATATCATTCGCCTTTCCAATTTCATAAGATTCTTCCAAAACCCATTTAACACAATCTAATAGTGGATCCATTTTAGTTAATGGCCTTAATATAGATTCGACACTTCACCAAGAAGAGTTTAACCCTCATTTTTGTTGGAAGCGACATGTACTACAATCCAATTACCAATAAACTAATATTTTCCTTCATAGAACCCATAGCCAAGAGTACTCACAATGTCCAAAGCCATGAGAACACGCCGCCTCCAATCTAATCTAGGAGTGTTTCGATGAAGCAACTGAAACAAACTTCCACTGCATTAAAAAGGTTGTAAGCCCAGTAAGTGGAATAATAGGACAAGGTAATTCGACCAAAATTAATTAATAAAAAAAAATCATCGATAAACAGCTTCAGTACAGTAAATAATGTTATACGGGTAAAACACAGAAAACATGAATCAAATTACACTCCCTCAAACTTTGAAATTTTCAGAAGAAAAAGTGGGGAATGAACCGTGGGAGAAACTCTGTCACAATGCACAGATGCTGAGGTGAAGTTACTGCCCCCATAAAGAGTAGTACATTTGGATGTCGTAGCCTCTTCATAAGTAATACCTTCGTAAAAAAAAAAAAAAGATATTTTAGACCAATGCCTATGTCTATGTAGTGCAAAAGAGCAAATATATTTTCTCCAAGGATATTGTGTTCTTAATGAGGATTAATCAAATTATATAAAAGGATTTACCAAATTATAGAATATGACAAATTATGCACACACAACAATAGACTCGCAAAAAGGTTCTTTGAAAACACAAAAAACAAAGAAATAGTACAGTAAAGCACCACTCTGTTGGTAAGGAGCATGAACAGGAAATAATAGAACAAAATATTTAGTGAACATGTATTTTCCTCAACACATAACATACATGTTCCATTTGGAGGGTTTTCCTTGGGCTCTTTAGAACTTCAAGGGTGATGACTGAATCAGTTCTTCTTACCCCTTGGGGATCCATGCCTTCTATCTGGAAACAATGGGATTCTAAGGTAGACCCTAACTTTTGCAATCTGCTGGGGTCTTTGTGACTTTGTAAGGAGAGGAACTGTCACATTTTTTAGGATCTCATTGAGAAAGAGCTGAGGTTAGAGCTGAAGAGCAAGGCAATTCTATTCTTTTCGGTCCTTCAATGGGAAGGATTTTAAGGGAGTTTTCTTTTACCAATTTGTTTTTAGAAAACAAAGCTTAGCCTAAGTTCAAAAACTACCTCTTGTCTGAAGGAATGTAGCAGGTCATCTGAGTACTCAAGCTTGGAAAACACCTTTACAGCAACATCCTGCAAAAGTGGAAATGGTGCTTGTTAACACCCAGAAAGAAAAAATTGCAAGGTTCTCTCCCTTCTGTGTACCTCTTTTATTTTCTGCTCGCTACTAACGATTTATGATTACAAGTTTAGAACTAATGAAAGACAACCTAAAATATCAGTATCATTATCACAACTGACAACGTTGCCTGACTTGCACATGTTCCATTCATGTGCATTAGCAAGATGTGGAGTGCCCAAACTGTAGCACTTTGAGCCACAAATTTAGGCATAACATAAAATGCATCTCTGCAAATGAAGTTTTCAGAAGCGAAAGCAACTTACTGAGCCACACCACAGACCATGATACACAGTTCCACATGACCCTGAGACCATCAATCAGAAATTAAAGATCAGAAGACACATCAGAGGTGAAAAGCATGAAAATATATTGAGTTAAGTTTCAAGAGTCATAGATAAACTAGAGAACTGGATCTGTTATATTGCTTAAGCTTTCATTAGGTATGGCACTACATGGTAGAATTGTGATCTATCATTATACTGCTGACTTTTCCAATTTAGATTGTGCTAAATTGACGCTAAAAAAAGTGAAAGGGAAGGAAATTACTTTTGGATCTCCTTGAATCCGTTTGTGTTTCATAATGTTCAGTACGCTAATAATGAATGGACAAAACACAAGTGAAAAAGAAAAGCAATAAAAAGTAAAAAGATGATGTCTACCATATTAATGCATCGAATTCCATGTAAACATAAATTTTAGAAAGACAGATGGATCAGATGAAAAATACAGCTGCAATGTAATCTTTTGGAGACATAATTTAAGTTTCAACGGACTGGATTTCACAGGAAATCCATTTTTTTTATCAGTTAGGGGAAACCAAAAACACTGCGAAGTTATACTGAGTTTACAAACTTAAAAATAGAAGCACATATTCAAAGCAACATAAGTAACATCCACCATATGCTTAAACGAGATTAAAGGGAAAACTAGCAATAATGAAAAACAGTAACTACCTTGCCCTATTTGTTCACCAATCATCAAGTCTTCCCACAAGATATCACAATCCAAGGAGTCTGTTTCCATATCGAATTTATGAATAGTACTGTTACTGATACTACCACTACTGCTCACACTACTTGTGCTGTTAACATTAAAAGAAGAGGACCAGGAACTAGAGGCTTCATTTCCAAATCGGTTACTTTCCTCAACCTGGATTTCTGGTTTTGCATTGGTATCAGAACTCTTCTGTTGACCGAAGTCATTTTCTTGATCATGATTCACCCAAGACCAGACACCATGGGTAGTCCTTACTACCGAACCATCCTGTTCACTTCCTTTCCATGGCCATGGTATCCCCTTCTTGCTTATCCACGCCTCTGCCCTCGAAGTTATGATCTTGTGGATCCCAATCTTTCCTTCACCCTCATTACCAGAATCTCCTAATAGTTTGCCTGGGGATGTTTCTCCACGGGCAGCTTTAGAAGGTATACCGAAAGGAGATGGGGCTATGTCTCCTCTGGGTGTGCTAGCTCCACTTGAAGTAGCATCCTCCCTATGGTCAGAGAGAACAGTTTCTGAGAAACCTTGATCAGAGTACTGGCCATCTCCACTCCGGCTTTCACGTTCCACAGTGGTCTCACCAGTCCTTATTTTCGATCGGACTTTGTTGGTCATTCTAGATGCCTGTTTCATTGTTCTATTAATCAGGAGAGGCTACCATAGAGACAATAAACTTCTTCAATGAGCCGAGGAATATTTGAAGATTCAATTTCTTTTTCTTTTTTATCAGTATAAAAGAATCGAATAAGATTTGAAGATTCAAACGTACCAGATTCGATATTTTTGAGGCAATCACAACTTGAAGAGGTTGCTGAGAATCAAGACCAGGTTTAGTTGCCGGACCACTTCTAGGCCGACTAGAGCTGGGATAGGCTTCAAAAGGATTTCTTCCAGAAGATAGCATTTCTAGAAAGGGTTGTGAATCACCTGATACACTAATAATACCAACAAAATTACCAAAATCATCATAGAGTGGGGTATTGTTTGCCATGACTACAAATCGTTCCCCTCGTTTATTCTTGACTGGGAACTGCCCGGTCCAGTTCTCCCCCAAGGAATTCCTGTGTACTATCTCAGTTGCATCATTAAAGTCAGAGGGATCAGTAATGAGATCAACGACATTGTGACCAAGCGCTTCTGATGCAGAATAACCATAAAGGTGCTCAGCAGCCCGATTCCTGTGAAATTGAATACCCCCAAATGGATAAAAACAGAGAACTTTAAATATCTTATTGATAATCTAAGCTTATCTAGAAGGATAAAAGTAACATTAGGAAGAATTTATTCCAACTGTCAAGTAAACAAGCATATCAAGATCAATCTGATAATCCTACTAACCTAAAGTCACAGAAAGTCCAAAGCTACCCACATAAGCCCAATTCACCAAAACTGTCAGAATTGTACATATCTGACTTTTAATCTAAGAATTCTAAGCTTATTTACTAACATTAGGATGCAAATTTAAACTGCTTCTACAAAAATAAAGAATTTGTTCAAGTGTCAACTCACAAGTATAATCAAGAACAGTCTGATAACCCCAGTAATCTAAAATTCACTGAAACCCAAAACTACTCATAATCTCAATTCACGAGAACTGCTGCTACAAAATAAAAAATTTGTTCCAAGTGTTAAGTCAACAAGCATAATCTGAAAACCCTAGTAATCTAAAATTCACTGAAACTCCAAAACTACCATAAACCTGATTCAGCAAATCTCTTAAACACATTATTCATATAATCAGAACATGAAAATGAAAAATTCAAAAACTCACCAGTAAATTATTCGACCTGTTTGATCAAATATATGAACCGTCTGACCCATGGACTGCAAGATATTCAAATACTGCTTATGCGTGAAATTGACAGCAGCGGGTCCACTTCCTCTTCTAGGACTTGGAGGATCACGGCTACTACTCTCTCTCCGTAACGGTGATGAATGTCTGAACGAACCCGAACCGGTTTTCCACGCCGCAGCGGTTCCATCGTGACCCCCACTTCCCTTTCTCCTTGGATCAGCCAATCTCGATCGCTGAGGTGAAACAGAGTGAGATCTCTGATTTCCATAACCCAATTTCTGTCCGGAACCTGAACCGGTTCCACGAAGCATCAATTTGGACATTTCTTCTTTGAGGTGGGCATGTCCTGCTTCCAGTTCTTGGATCTTCTTCAACAGTTGTTCTGATGGTGGGGTGTCCATTAAAGGGTTTCTAGATAGAGAAATTCAATTGATAAAAGAACAAACAGTTTGTAGATTTTTTTTTGTTTTTCCAGAAACATGAAGAGAACATGCAGAGATATTCATTCATTCATTCATTCACCAGTGGGTGGTTGGGTGGGGGTGTCTTAATGTCTTTGAAGATTGAGAGGGCCTTTTTGGGTCAGAATTTCTCTCTTTTTTTTTTTATCTGCAAATTTGTCTTTGCGTGTTTTGTTTCTTCCTTTCTTTATTTATTTCATTTTGGCGGCTCTTGCTTTTTTTTTTTTTATATGGTCGGCTTTCACTTTCTTCTCGTCTTCTTTACTCTCGAGCTCTTACTAACTAACTAACTAGTAAAAGGCCTTGCAAATTCCAAAGTTAATTTGTTGGAGTGTTGGATAGTGAACACCAAACATAACTATTCACTTTCTCTTCTTTCTTTTGCCTTCTTCTTCTAGTATTTTTCCTGCACACACAGGAAATACAAGTATAATCTGGTTTACTTACACCTGGCAGATGAGGTGGCAGGAGTAAACTATCCCCGCCAAATGTACATAAGCTTAAATTTCTGACGAATAACGGTTGACCACGTGCCCAAACGGAGTGCCGTCGTCACGTCGGCGCAGAGATTGATTTTTCTAATTCTTTTTGAGCTTAGCTAGCTATTCATAGTTTCCATGCATATCCATCACAAACCTAATCTGCTCTGCTAAATTTACAAAAATTACTTACCAAAAAATAAAATAAAAAGGATGATAATATCTTGACCTCTTATCTTTTTTAATACTTTTTGGGTGATTTTTGTTTGCCATTTTTGGGTCTCTATGTTTCTTTCTTTCTTTCTTCTTTGTGTTGTTTTTTTTTTTCAGCTTTTGGAGGCAAGTTGGCATGTTCTTGGTTGAGCATATCTTCAGCAATTAAGGTCCCCCCTTTTTCTCTCACTTTCTCTCATTGCATGAACATCAAGATCAAGGGCCATAGATTGGATTAGTGAATACTGAATTGACATCAATAAATATGTGGTGCAAGTTCTTTGAAGCTTAAATCCCAAGTTAAGAGAGAGAGAGAGAGAGAGAGAGAGAGAGAGAGAGAGAGAGAGAGAGAAGTCTTGAGCAAGTGAATTCGAACTACAAATTGATAATATAAGAGCAAGTAGATAATCAAAAACAGTTACCAGATAGAACAATTAATCCAGAGTTTCTTTACATAAATTTGAACAATAAAAGGGAAAGGAAGAACAGAAGATTTTATTGTACATTAGCTGATGCAAGAGAAAGGATATCGCAGAGCTTTGACATCCCTAACTCAAGGAAATACATATAAATCCAATGTCCATCCACGACTTGTATCCCTTTACAATATTATAGAACAAAGCACATTTGCATCCCGATGGGGCTCTAAATGAATTACACATGGCAACATTCAATTCTCCAACCGCGTCAATCTCCTATCAGAAAGAACCATACTTATACAGGCTCCCAAAGGAAATCAACTACTCAAACTAGAAAGTTCCCACCAAAGACTTTATAAGCCAGTATTGTGCACGGTGCACCACATGGGAAAACTTTGCTGCCGCCTGCAGGAGGGTGGAAATCCAGAGCTTGAGAAACGGTGTTTAGTTTCATGAGAATGAGGGAAAAGCACCTAGTTTGCGTACTTTAAGCCTCTCGAGATGTGGGAAGTTCGAGGATGATGAGGAAATAACATATTTATGGTTCCCATATATATTGGACTTCACAGTTCATCAGCTTTAGAACCTTCCAGCTCAAGCTCAGGCAAAGGACTTCCTGAGTTACCCACCAGCTGCTATGGAATATATCTTGAACAAGCTCTAGAGGATGGCCTTCCCCAGGACATGACATGCTGCATTCAAGAACAGAAATTAGCTGTACGCGAGGAGAGAGTTTGGAAGACCAATACTAAAAAAGTAAAAAGTAAACTTATTTCAACTTGCCAAAACAGCATTCTCTGTATAAGCCTAAAGATTATCCTTTAACAGCTGTTTTATTTGTTTATCTATTTTATTCTTGTCAAAAAAGAAGAAAGAAAAAAGAAGCATGAAATAATTGGATGTAAAACATCAAATGCGACTAGACAAGCGGCATGCATTAAGAGGATAACATCGGTGACACTAGAGAACAAGCCAACTAAGCATTAACCTTGTGATCATGAAGAGAAATAGAAGTGAACCACAATAAAGTTGTTCTTTGAGATCTTTTTATATAACGAACAGAGAAAAAGGGGTAGTTAAATAATTCAACAGTTATCAAATAAGCCTCTGTTTTCACAGCTTTAAGAAAGAAGATACATAGTAATAAACTAATAATTATAACCATAAACAGCACCACCTTAACTTCCTACAAATACCACGGATCAACTGTAAACCTCTTTCAGTCAGTAGGGAACATTACTTGGCTAATAACAGCATTACACTCGTGCAGGCATTATGAATTTCGAATGACCTGTTAACCAGAATAAACAAGATCAGGGCTTCTTTCTATTGTAAGTTTATGCAAAAATAGAAAGGAACTTAATATAAACATGGGCTTCAATAATTTTTGCTGTGTATCGACACAGAGAAACTTAATGGATGAGAAAAGAAAAAAAAACAACAACAACAACAGAAAGGAAAAGACTCGTGTCAGAGTGACTTACCTCTTATAACGCGAGGAAGAAGTTTCTCAAACACCTCTGAGGATTCCTTATGAACTAGTGACCTCCCCGTCACTGAACCCTGTCAATTCTGACCATGAACTAGCATTCCATCCATTTTCCCGCCCACAGAATCCACACCAAAAATGGGAGTTGTTGCAGTCTCTATGCAATAGATAAGGCAGGATTTTCTATCTTGGTTGGTTCCAAATCAATTAAAATTCCCACACCTAGTATATGCAAAATAGCATAAAGAGAACCGGGAGACCTATTTCATGTATATACAGTTATATTTTACGAAATCTATGAATAACTTATAATTTGGTTGAAAAACATGGTTCAAACAGTCTCAATAACCAAAAAACCAATAATTCATTGAAGGACACATGCCTTAGAAAACAATCCTAATTAAAAACCTTTTCCTTAAAATTATTAACAACAACATGAGATCCAGAAGCTTTTTAGCCCAAACCATCCTAGTTAAAAACTTGATAACGGGGAAAATAGATATGTAAGGGGAAAAAAGAGAAAGAGCTTTTTTTCCCCGTTTTCTTTTATGCAGATGAATTCTATGAACCATACATATATCATGTTTTTTCTAAAAAACGTGTAAGAGTCTAAATTGTGTAAAAGTCCAAATTTTAAACATTCAAGTAGAAATTAATATTCAGATAACTATGAGATCCACATTCAAGTTTCAAACTAATTTTAAAGACAATGCAGATCATATAGTTAAGGAAAAGAGTTGTGCTTGGGTGACCGCCGGGTGGGTGTTATAATGTGGACCCAATTTTCATGAGAAGTATACAGTAATAAGCAATACCACATGGATTGTGTGTTAGCCTTGTATGAACATTTTTATAACATGGTGTAAAATAATGCATCGAACAGCTGCTTAAATTGATAAGAATATGACCTATGATTTTTCATAAGTTCAATACTAGTCCATCAATACCGTGAAAATAATCATAATCTGTTGGTGTAAAACACTAATTTAACTAATCAAATCTTTGACAACTAAGAAAATCACAATCATTTGCAAAATCTAATCTGAATTACTAAGAGACTAATTAACAAACTATATACCTTGGTCTCTAAGCAAATGTGATTATTGTTTCCCTATTCTGAAGTGAAAAGTCCTTCCTAATGAATGCAATAGCAAATTGCAAATTAGTAATCCAATAAAAGGTTTGATCGGATTGAAATATCATTATCATATTTAAGGTGTGAAATACAAACCCTTTACAATTAGTCGGGTTGGTTGCAAAACGGAAAACCAATAGTCAGCTCCGTAGGATCGAAGAAACACTATTTATACTTTGGACCTTCTTCTTCAAATCTTGTAATCCTTGCAAAACGAAATTATAGCTCGACTCAGATATTGCCCCTTCATCTACAATTTGAATGGCATTCTGGTATAAAACATCATAACGTTGCACTGGATTTCTAACATCTGTATCGTTGGAGCCATGATTCAAAATATATTTGCGTTTAAAGTCTTTTCTCCACCTTGAGAGTATGTACTGAGATGGGATTTCATCCACAAATTCGTTAAGGACACATAAGGCATGCTTGCAAAGAATACCTTTGTATTCAAATAACCGGCAAGTGCAACGCACTTGCACTTCAATTATGTTATAAAGAACTTCATACACCTTAGGGTCCAAACTTTGACCAGTTTTACCAGTAATGCGTTCTTTGACTGAGTAGGTTATGAGGGGGCCATCAGCTTTGGGCAATGATTTTGAGCAAGACGCCATACCATAAACCTCATCCTGGAATTTTAGAAACATACCCCTGGTGTACAAATCAGCAATTTTCCTTTCAAAGCAACAACTTGTCTTAAAAAGCGGGTCAGTGTAGAAAGATTCAAAATCTGCCTTCGCTTCCTTCTCATACTTATCATGTAGAGCTGAATTGTATTTTTCAACAAACTCCTTCAAAGAAGTCTTTTCATTCACATAGCCATCGAAAAACAAATCCAACCTTTCACTGCGTTGGGTTGTGGACATTCCTGCAAAAAAAATGTCTTTTAAATATATGGGAACCCATTGTTGTCGATCTCTATACAACATTGTGAGCCATTCATTACCAACAAGTCCATATTGTTTGATCATATTTGTCCACGCTACTTCAAATTCATCTATCCCCATTGAGTCGTACACAATATTCTTCATTGCCTTTTTTATTACTTTGTACTCACTTAATTTTCCCAATTTGTCTGAAATCTTCTTCATGATATGCCACAAGCACAAACGGTGACGAGATTTCGGAAAAACCTTACAAATAGCTCTTTGCATAGCTTTAGACTGGTCAGTAATCATAGCATTTGGAGGACAACCTAACATAGCAGTCAACCAAGCTTGAAACACCCAAATAAATGTCTCTACCGTCTCATCTGCAAGCAAACTACATCCTAACAACACAGATTGTCCATGATGGTTTACTCCAACAAATGGGGCAAGTTTCAAGTCATATTTGTTTGCCAAGTATGTAGTGTCAAAGGTGACAACATCACCAAAATACTTGTACGCAGCCCTTGACCTAGCATCCGCCCAAAACACGTTCCTCAAACGTCCTTCTTTATCAAGATCCACTGAGTAAAAGAAATTCGAATTCATCTGTTGCATATGAGTGAAGTATTTGTGCATCGCTTCTGCATCTCCTTCCCCAAGCTTCAACAGTTTATAATTATCAACATGGTTTCTAGCCTCTTTTTTTCCAAAAGACAAATTCTGTTGTCCACCAACATCAACAACAAGGCTATTGATTGACTTATTTAGTCGTCTTCCTGCATCAGATTTCAATTCCAATCTTCTCTTGGTACCCGATTCCAAGCGCTTTTCTGATCTACATCGTCGTGATTGAGATGGACTAAATTCATGATTATGTTCCAAATCGACACTGATCACCTCCCACTTCTTAGATTCCAATAATTTGATCCTCATGTGTGCCTTACAGCCGACTCTTATATTTGGTCTTCTGTATAAAGCACCTTCTTTGCTTTCTTTAAAACCCTCCTTACAACATGTGAATAAAGCATGATACTTTTCATTTGTCTTTTTTCTACACCAAGATGATTTTACTTTAGTTCCAAAACCCTTTTGCATAGCGTGACGGTTATAAAAATCCCATGCCTCGTCGTAACTGTTGAATGTCATCCCACTTGTCGGTGTCATCTCTGTGTCCCCATCAATTGCATTGTTCTTCTCAAGTGAATTGGACAGCGGTAGAGAATCTCCTTCCACATCTCTGTCGCCCGTTGGACATGAAATCGAAGGATCATCTATCTCCTACAATAGCTCACATCGATATATATGTAAATGCGTGTAAGAACATTAGTTTCACATATTAAACATCCTAAAATTAACCACAGGTGGATCCAAATTGTTGTACCACCATATCAAATTGGGATACCCACATCCCAAATACACCCCTTTGGTACTAAAATTTGTAGAATTTTCAGAAAAATTTTAAAAATAAGAAAAAAAAATACTGAATCCGAAATACTTGTTAGCAGATTATTTATTTTCTTGAATTATGAATTTTTTGACTCTTAAGTTAAGGGTGTGTTTGGGATGTGGCTATCTCACTTGTATCCAGTGGGTGTTACAATTCAAACCCGTCCACATATGTATATATATATACTAGAAATCAAATTAAATTACTACCAAAACATAGCATGCTATAAGTAGTTCATAATCAAATGAAAAAGGTACAAACTTTAGTACCAAACCTGTTGTGACAATGGTGGATGAGAGTCTGTTGCAAACCCTTGCAAATTGCAGTCTTCACCACCATCCATCTTGACAACATTTACCAATCAGTACATAAACCCTAAATCTGATGAAGGGATAAGAGAAGAATTCACCAGTTTTTCAGAAATTGAAGCTTCGATTTCTACATTCTAGGGTTTCTAAAACTTTTAGTTGAAAAGAAGAAAAAGAGAGAGGGAAGGAACCGGTAGTACAGTTTACCTACATTTCGATTACACGTGGCCATTTAGGTGGTCCACTGGATGGAGGACCATCTAAAATGGTAGGACTCTATTAGTCTTTTGACTCTTGAGACTTGAGAGTTGACACACTAACGAACTGGGATCCCTGCACAGGCAGAGTGTAGAACAATAATCTAGTTTACCTACACCTAACAAGCAGATGAGGTGGCCAGGCCTGAATGGTCCAATTGGTATTGTTTGTTATCTCTCAGTGTTGAAGTCTTATTTTGTTGACCCACTCGTAAACTGGGTAGACAAAACCAACTCTCTTATTGGTAGGGATTCCAACGGTCAATAATGTTTAAATCCAACCAACCTAATCATAATTCGTATGTTGAAGAATATAAGAACAATATAAAAAAAATATATTATGTATACCTTTTTTTAGCCAATTTTATCTTGAACCCTTTTTGGGGGGCATTTTTTAAATGGATTTTCGGGGGAGTGGGAAATTCTAGTTTGGAATTTTTTTTTTTTTTTTTTTTTTTTTTTTTTTTTTTTTTTTTGCTCTTTTGAATTTTCTTTCAGCTTTTGCAGGCAAGTTGGGTTGTTCTCTGTTGAGCATCTCTTGTGCAATTAATTAAGGTCCTCCCCTTTCTCTCATTTGCATGAACACCATGGCCAAGAGCCATAGATTGATAAGAATACTCAGGGGACCATGAATGATGTTCTATTTTTGGGGAAATTTATAGCCCCATTAGACATTAATTGACAGCAATAAAGATGTGGTGCAAGTTCTTTGAAGCTTAAATCCCAAGCCCCAACTCCCAACTGAGAGAGAGAGAGAGAGAGAGAGAGAGAGAGAGAGAGAGAGAATTGTTATTCACCAAAAACAGTTCTCAAATATCACAACAATTAGTGAAGAGTGTTTTACATAAAGAGTAATCAACAGATTAGAATGGAAAAAGGAACAACAGGAGATTTTATTGTACATAAGGAGGAGCTGTGGACTCTTTAACTTAAGGAGGAGCTCATACAAATGAATACTCAATCCACATATACTAGCAGCAGGAGACAAATTACACATGACAACATTCAATAGCATTACAATTTTCCAACTTCTTCAATCTTAATATTAAAACCATACTTGTACAGCCTTCTGAAGGAAATCAACTTCTATGATGAGAAAGTTGTGAATAATATTGTTCAAAAACAAAAACAAAAAAAGAAATAGAAGTTTGAACAGGATCATGGATACATATCAAGCCATTATTTGAAATTTACTTATTAGATTCGCGACGAGAATGTTCTATCTGTGGCACTCTGGAGTAACGATTTGAACATGGCAGCATTCAAGAAGAAAGGAGAAATAAATTGACAACTGATCAAGAATGTCTCTTGCATTTCTCTAGGAACCAATAAATCAAAGAGTGCATGCAGACGTACTATTATTACATAAACTATCATAGTTTTTTCTAATAATCAAGCTGCAAAATTCTGGAAAAAAAAAAAGGGAAACATTTGTAATAAGCAGGTGGCGTGCATCTCATCATCATCATCATCATCATTATCATCAAAGCTTTATCCCAACTATTATTTTGGCTGCTGACATTGAACATGTGCTAGCTGAAAAGAAATATCACTTGGTGTAAAGAACATCCTCCCATGGGTGGCGGTACAGAGGTTGCTTCAATCTCTTCTGATCAAACGTATGCCTGCAATTTCCATTGAGAACAATTAAAAGAATAAGTACCAGTTAAATTAGATGCATAAAACAGACGATGTTATTTTTCTATGTATTCTTATTTCTTCAACCAATAACACCAGATGGCTGGATGATGGGGATATACAAAATTGCACCCAGAATGTCTAAAACGAGAATCGATACTTGAAGCATGCGGTTATGTGAGCTCTAGGTTTGTGGTCGTTGGGTTTTTCTGCACAAATCTTGGTAAAAGGAGACCCTCACAGATGTGTATTATAATATTAGAGAGCTAATGAGCTTGTGCTTGTCATATTGGGACTCCATATATTAATTGATCAAACTTACCCAATTAAACCAATGGAACGCGCCACGACGAACAGCCCATTCAGATATCCAATTTCGATGATCTCATCGATCTCTTGCTTGGTGAACATTCCACTGCCAGCAAGAAGATCTAAGAAAAGACACCCAATTGCACCGTCCACATTGAGAGCCAGATTATTCGCCTTGGACAGGGTGTAAGTTTCAACTGTAACTGCATACTCCATGTACTTCACAGATGGGAAGTTTGTGCGTCCATATCGCTGCAATTGCTCTACTCTCTTGTCTTTGTTGTCTCCTCTTTTCATCCTTTTTTTTTTCCAAGAAAACCAAACAACAGTTTATATACAAACACAGACAAAGATATCTGAAATTTTTGCTGTATACATCTATATAATACAGTGTTTACCCAGAAAAAGTTGTAAATCTACTCAACCTGATCAAATAAAATTGAAATTGCAAGAGAAGCTCTGTACCTGTGTCCAATTCCTGGTACACGGATACCTTTCTTTTTCATACTTTCCACGAATTCATAAGGCGTGAGACCCTGAGAGCAAACAGAAAGATAACTTCTTAACGAGTATAAGAATCCTCCAGTTTACCTGGAAACAAGTAATACCTAGAGAACTCACCCTTTCACAAGCATCCTTGAAGTATCTTGCAGCATCATCAATGGCTCCTCCAAATCCAGGACCAATTGTAAGCAACCCTGTCACAAAAAACTCGTTCAGTTTACAAGCAATATCAATCCTTACAAACTCACATTCCAATAATTAGGGGAAGATTTTAAGAAGAAAGAACCACTATTAGAACGAACTAGGAAGCTTTACACCATTAATCGACCTTATCAAAAAGTGTTCATAATTTACCTGAGACGAGGCTCGAAACTAGATCTTTTCCAGCCCTTGCTGTGACTATAGTGTTGTGAGCACCAGGTACACAGGGACCATGGTCAGCACATAACATTATACAAATCTGACCAAGACATGTTTTAGTAAGATACAAACTAGAAGTTGATATAAACAAGTTAAAGATTGAATAGCGAAGCTCAACCTGTATAGAAACCTACCTCAATAAACTGTGTGCAATAACGGGGAAGACTACGTTTGAACCACAAAAGAGAGATAACATCGCCAACACCATAACCTTGTTCAACAATGGAGGACATTGGAACCCCAGCATAGCATGGCTCCTCACCTGCAAATATAACCAAAGAAGAGCTTTTAGTGCAATTGAATTCTTGATTATGCCATTAAATACTTGAATACAGATGAGAATTGAGAGAAAAGAAAGGTTCAAGCAGAACCTCTGTCATCAGAGATGGTAGATATAATATTAGTTGGAGCCCGAACTTTTCCGCTTTTAATTGCACTGCTAAGATCCTCAGGGATCATTGGAGGTTTAACTTCCTTAACTGGAGTAATCTTCCCCTCTTCAACCTAAATAAAAAGCAATTAGCAATGCCAAATAAGCTATAGTCATCAAATTTATGAAGTGGGTTTTCGAAGCATGGAAAAGGAAAACTAAACTACGCAGAATAAATGGGACTAAATTCTATGAACACATACAAGTTTTTCAAATGTCTCTTTAATTGCAGTCTCAAATGCTTCAAATGAAGTGGGAACGACAGCTCCAGCATCCCTTAATGCTTGATTCTTTGCCTGAGCAGATTCCATCTCGCCACCACTTTTTGCTCCCTACATTGAGCAGCCTTACACACGATTAGAAGATTTGTGGCTCAAAATAGAATCATGATAATCCAAGACATTAAAAATAATAACTCACAGCATGACCGAATTGCACTTCCGACTTGAAGAGCCTTGCACAGGTTCCACTAACCCATGCTACCACCGGTTTATTAACCTTCCCTTGTTTAAGGGCTTCAACGAGGGAGTACTCATCTCGCCCACCAAGTTCTCCAAGCACAACCATCATTTTGATCTGGTGGGATCAGAGAATAAGGTTGAGAAGAAAAGAAAAAGTGGTACAAGAAGTCCCTCTTGGGATGTTGAAATTCCTGAACTCTGGTCAGGCAGTCAGCAACGCATGATGCTCCAAATAGACACTTCACAAGTCAAACTAGATCCAGAATCGGATTTTGGAACCATTAGGTGATATTTAAACTTAATATTAAGACAACTAAGTCTTTCGGGCTAAAGGCTTGGTATCAGCCTCGGGATCAAGCCAGACTTCGAGGAAAGTTGAGCACATTGAAGAAGTTACATTGGTTAATGTTATTCTATGTAGCAAACAAGATGTAGTTAGTTGTTGTTAAAGGAACTCCGAAAACAGAGTAAATCTTGTAAACAGTGAATTACCTGTGGGATGTTGTTAAACCGCAGGATATGGTCAGAAAGAGTTGAACCTGGGAACACATCTCCTCCTATTGCTATGCCTGTGAAAATTTTCAAACTTCAATAATTTATTCAAACCATAAATCCACTTCAGAATGGAAGCCAAGACTACAACAATGATCATGCAGATGTATATACCTTCATATAGTCCATCAGTTACACGTGCAATTGTGTTGTATAGTTCGTTTGACATGCCGCCCTGTAATTGTACAAGATATATTCAGATCCAAAATGTTTTCTGACCAGAGAAAAATATCGTAAACCATTACTTCCTTTTATAAAGCAGGATCCAAATAGGTTTTAATACAGACATTAGATTCTGATCAAATGCAGGAGAAAGATTTTGTCATTCAAGTACCTACGGAATTGTGGCAAATGGTGACTATGAAAACAACATGGAAAACTTTTCCAAGCAACCATGCAACCATTGCAGTCTAAAATTGAAATCTATCAGAACAAATTGGAGCTCACAATCAATAGACCATGGGGCTATTTATATCGTGCCATCAGATTTAAATAGTAGGAGTATGACATGAAATTTTAGAAGTATGCAAAAATGTACTTATCATTGAATTTAGGTAGTGTTTGGTTAAATTTAGTTTCAGCCCTTATCGTTGAATTTTAGGATTTTTAGTGATAAGTGTTGAATTAAATTGTATAGTAAATCCACTTATCAGATGCTTTTCACTTAAAATAAGTGATTTTGACTCGTTCATATCTTTTATGAATTTGTAATCAATGAATGCCATCAAGAAAATTGGTCCAGCAAATTGCGACTTTAAAACCACAGAGTATATAGTTCAATCTAAAAAGCATATACCAACTTAGTCTGTGGCAGAGAGGTATGTCTGGGGATAAGTACTTACAGATTTCGACACAAATCCAACAGATCCAGGCCTGTAAAGCTTGCATTGGATTATATTGTCAATTGTTCCAGCTGTATCACCTATCTTAAAGGCTCCAGCTTGTATGCCTCCAACAGTAGCAGGGCCAATAACAACCTGAAAATTATATCAATTCAAGATCAGTTCCAGAGTAAAACTAGACAGCATCAAATTAATCCGAACGGAAGATCAATCTGACTACATCATGTCAACTAGCTGTATAATTCTGTTTGTCATTCTTTTTTCTGAATTTGATCATTCCTCACTTATCCAAAAAGAAGAATTATATTGCATACTATGTGATAACACCTAAAAACAGTAGCACGCCTGTGGCATTGGTTTTGCATCATTCCTCTCACCTTATTGTTTGCCTTAGCGTATGCAATCAACTGCTTGGTATCCAACTCTGGAACTCCTTCAGCTATGATAGCTACAACTCTAATGGTTGGCTGTTTCAGAGCAGTCATGGAAGAAGCAGCTGCACTGCAAATACATACAAATGGGACAACTGAGAATAAGAAAATGGAAAACTTTTGGATTTCTATGTAGTGTGTACTACGATACAAATGAGCACTTACCTTCTGAATGATGCGAAGTTTATAAAGACATCAGCAGTTGGATGTGCAGCACAAGCTGCTTCAATGCTGCACAGAATATGCAAGACAAGATAAGAAACTCAATGTTCATGAATACATAAGTAAATGATTAAGTCACAGAGAACAAGAAGAGCCCATGAAACTCTGTTGATTTAATATAAATTTCTGCTGTTTTGTTTCATACTTGCATAACTCTTTTCTTTTTTGATAACCCTTTTCATGCTTGCATTATTAAGTTTGTGGGCTTCCAACTCAAAACCAATTGGCAATGAGTGATGTGACCCAGGATCATTATATATTGGGTTTGCTAGGCTCTCATATCCCATATGGGACTATTCTCAACATGCATAACCCTTTGCTAGTGCTACTAAACACTTACTCTAAAAGCTTTAATTGTTAGAGAGAGGCGGCGCCACAGTGTATATCACCAAATTATTCAGGTCTAAAAGGGGGTGGACCACATTCACCTAACACTCCCCCTCTGCCACGCTTACGCATGGGAATTAACCCAACAACATTTTTTTGTTTTTTTTTCTGCTTAGTGCTAGCGCTGGGACTTGAACCCACAAACTCTTTGGATCTCATGCTTTGGTACCGTACTACCATACTAACAACCACTTCCTCTAAAAGCTCAAATTATTAGAGAGAGGCCCCAAAATCTCTTACCGCCACCGGCAGATCTGTTGACCAAGGTTTTGAGCCGTGCCGGAGGCACGATGATATACCTAGTGTATATTAATTACATGATTATGTGAATCTAATGGGGGGTGAAATACATTATGCATTCATCTAACAGATGGGAGTTTATGGATGAAAGAAAACCTCAAAGGGGAGAAAGTAAAACGTACGCTGAATGAACTGGTATGGCAATTTCCTCTTGACCAAAAAAGAGCTTTTGAAATCCCTCAGCACCTGGGTTAATAATTCCAGCAACAGAAGGTGTTTCTCTCCCTAGAAATATGAAAAAATAAAATAAAATTGCACGAGCATGAAACATCTAAACATTTTGTTCAAAAAAAAAAATCAAAAATCAAAAGAAGTAAAAGTCATATAACATATTACCACAGAGGAAATCAAAATCAAGCATTCGTTGGATGGGAAGTTGCTTATAGTTGTAAAATAATGCTTGTGTTGTCCGAGAGAATAGTTGTCCCGTAGCCATGATGATGTAGATACACACTCAAACAGACCTGCACACAAAAAATGGTGTTAGATTTCAATCTTTTACATGATAAAAAAAGGCCAGAAATTTTATCAACAACCGATTAATGAAGATCTGCAACAGCATTTTACAATTATCTGAAAAGGCTGGAAATTCTTAAACAGAAAATGCCAGATAGAATTAAGCAGGACTAGGAATTAGTAATTAGTTAGATAATATTTATTCATCAAGAACAGTTAGTAAATTAAAGATCTTCTAAAGAACCAGCAAGCAACGACATCGTACGTNATATCCCATATGGGACTATTCTCAACATGCATAACCCTTTGCTAGTGCTACTAAACACTTACTCTAAAAGCTTTAATTGTTAGAGAGAGGCGGCGCCACAGTGTATATCACCAAATTATTCAGGTCTAAAAGGGGGTGGACCACATTCACCTAACACTCCCCCTCTGCCACGCTTACGCATGGGAATTAACCCAACAACATTTTTTTGTTTTTTTTTCTGCTTAGTGCTAGCGCTGGGACTTGAACCCACAAACTCTTTGGATCTCATGCTTTGGTACCGTACTACCATACTAACAACCACTTCCTCTAAAAGCTCAAATTATTAGAGAGAGGCCCCAAAATCTCTTACCGCCACCGGCAGATCTGTTGACCAAGGTTTTGAGCCGTGCCGGAGGCACGATGATATACCTAGTGTATATTAATTACATGATTATGTGAATCTAATGGGGGGTGAAATACATTATGCATTCATCTAACAGATGGGAGTTTATGGATGAAAGAAAACCTCAAAGGGGAGAAAGTAAAACGTACGCTGAATGAACTGGTATGGCAATTTCCTCTTGACCAAAAAAGAGCTTTTGAAATCCCTCAGCACCTGGGTTAATAATTCCAGCAACAGAAGGTGTTTCTCTCCCTAGAAATATGAAAAAATAAAATAAAATTGCACGAGCATGAAACATCTAAACATTTTGTTCAAAAAAAAAAATCAAAAATCAAAAGAAGTAAAAGTCATATAACATATTACCACAGAGGAAATCAAAATCAAGCATTCGTTGGATGGGAAGTTGCTTATAGTTGTAAAATAATGCTTGTGTTGTCCGAGAGAATAGTTGTCCCGTAGCCATGATGATGTAGATACACACTCAAACAGACCTGCACACAAAAAATGGTGTTAGATTTCAATCTTTTACATGATAAAAAAAGGCCAGAAATTTTATCAACAACCGATTAATGAAGATCTGCAACAGCATTTTACAATTATCTGAAAAGGCTGGAAATTCTTAAACAGAAAATGCCAGATAGAATTAAGCAGGACTAGGAATTAGTAATTAGTTAGATAATATTTATTCATCAAGAACAGTTAGTAAATTAAAGATCTTCTAAAGAACCAGCAAGCAACGACATCGTACGTACTCTGCTAGCTACAACTTCAAATTATTAACAACTCTCAACTTGATCAACTAAAATCCACTGAGAATTATATATTCACAGAAATTAAAACGACCCGTACCAAATCAATCAATCAATCAATCAATCAATCGAGTAGTAGTAGTAGTTCACGATCCAATTAAGCTCGATCGTAAGAAAGAGAGATTAGAGAGAGAAACAGGGGCCGGGGGCAAGGTCTAGCTACTTACGTATCTGCTCGAGCAGATCAGGAGTGAAAGAGAGAGAGAGAGGACAGGGACGACGTAGGTAGGCACGTGGATAAAACTAGTTATTAGTTAGCTCATCGATCCACGGCTGTTTGGGTTTGTTAATATATATATATAGAGATAGATGGAGGTTGAGAAATAAAAAATCAAAGAAGAAAGAGTTTGGTTCAGAAAATAATATATAATAAATTAATTAATATGGGGCCTTGTGGTTAGGTAAGTAGATTTAATGCGGAACTAAATAATGCTCGCTTGGTAGATAGACTCATTTAAAATGATTATAGGTTGCGCTACTCTAGTATATAGATATATAATTAATTACAAGATATAGACTTTTTTTTTTTTTTTTGGTCCTATTAAGGTGTGCCCTTAGGGGTGTTAATTTGGTCCTATTAATTATAAGGTTACTTTCAAAGGAACGTTTTTGCGACTTAGAGATCTTCAAATCAGTTGAATTTTTGTAGACATAATATTATCATTATTTATAAGATATCCATAAAAAATCAGCTCAATCGGAAATATCTAACCTTCTAAACAAATCTTTTTAAATGCCAACCGTTCATTCACATTATTAAAGTCTAAATTAAGTGTTCATGGTACTAGAGGGTGCTAGAGGTCTCCGATTGAGCTTATTATTTTAGATATGATCAAAAATGTATAAATTATATACATATCCAAAAATCAGCTCATTTGGACAATCTTAATAAATTAAACAAAACACAAAACCTAAAAGCTCATGTTAACAAAATCCTTTTTTTTTTGAGAAATTACAAGTTACGAGCCCCCCACATGTGCTTCGCGCGTGTGAGTTGGCTGTCCATCATGCGCTACGCGTGTGATGTCCAAACGCGCTACGCGCGTTCATTAAACTCGTGTGTGCTTCACGCGCAACAAATTTAATTTGCCCCTTCACACGTGCGTAGCGCATGTTAATTGATAAATTGTGCGGCACGTTATTATTGAAAAAAATAAGATGCAGGTGGGCCCACTGATGACAGTGTATATGCGGATGTGATCTAGACATTAAGTAGATCATCGTAAAAAAAATGCAGCCCTTGGATCAATTCCATATGTCCACCTTATGACGGGATATATTCGGTATTTCTTAAAAAGAAGTTAAAAAAATAAAAATAAAATAAAACGACAAACAGGCAACTTTCCTGTTTCTCTCTCTCCTCTCTCCTCCTTTCTATCTCTTTCCTCGTTTCTTTGTTCTTTTTTTTTTGTTTACATAAAATTGGTTAAAAACCCCATACAGAAAAAAATAATTAGTGTTTAGTATTTGATATTTTTAAAATACACAAAAGATCTGGTGATCATTTTAAAAAATAGTTGTTAGTCTTTTAAAATTTTTAAAATATTGATTTAGTCCACCGTGAACCATTTTCTATAAGTTAAATTTCCTTTATTACCCTTTTGTAACCGTCTCAACACTTCTGAAACAGTTTAAAAAATCAATGTAATAACTATAAATTTCTTATTTTTAGGAATTCTAATCATCCTTATTTTCTTCATAATTGTGGATAAGTTATTACAAATTTTTATACTGATTTATACGTGTATGATTATTACCCACATGATATGAATCTCAGTCCCTAGTTTTAATTTTTTTGAATTTTGATGACATCCGAAACGTCCATCTAGTTTTAATATATAATTTTACAAAATTAAGAAAAATTAGAAATTGTAGTAAAAAAATATTTTTTTCGGTTAAGAGAATATTTTGTTCGGTTAAGAATATTTTGTTCGGTTACAAAATAAGGGTATTATTGTCACTTACAATACAAACATTTGACTAACTACCATTTAGGATGAAACACATATTTTAAAATTGTCAAATACTAAACACTAATTAATTACTATATAATGCTCTAAATTCAAATTTTCTGTTTTTTTTAAACTAAAAGGTCAAAAGAGGACGGACCCACATGGTCCGCCTCTTTCTTTCTTTTCCAATCTCTTTTCTACCCTTCTCTTTTCTTTCTTTTTTTCTCTCCCAAACAAACATGTACAGGTAGAATATTTTAAGCATGTAGGGGCATTTTTGAAAAAGTCAAAAATGGCACACAAGGATTACACGGCTCCCAGCTCAAAATGGAGCCACTTGGGAGACGTATATATAATATAGACACAGATAGATAGACTAGATTCCAACTTCCAAGCGTCGTATCTCTTAATTAATATATATATATATAGGGGATACGTACATCTCAAAATTTGCATTGATAATCACAATATATTGTACAAAATTTGTTTTGATTGTTGGGGATTTGGAGCACCTCAAGACTGTGACGGGGCACCACATGATCGTGCCCCATCATTGAGATCCGCAAAATCAAATTTTGTTTTGATTGTTTAATATTTTTCTGAGTTTTTTTTTTTTGGATGTGTCGTTTGCTTGAGATAGATATATATAGGATATAATGCTATATTTATAGCTTACAGAAAAACTTACAGAATGGAAATCTAATGGTAGTGCGTATTTACATACCCTCGTGATTTGCGTCAAACTCAAAATTGTTCCTTTTTGTAGATTATGCTGTAGTTTTTCGATAACCGTAGTATTACCGATATATATATATTGCCACTTCGCACCTCATATATGTGAATTTGCATGTATGTGCTCTTAGAGCATCCACAGTCGTGTTATCTATTTTGATTGTGTAAAAATTAAAAATCTTTAAAAAATTTAGAAATACACAATTGTATTCACAGTGCTACCGTTGTCCAAATTTAGGAAAAGAATAAAATAAATAAATAAATAAATATGAGGCGATCTTTGAGATACCGCCTGATGTTGGGCGTTATTCTAGAGGCTGCCCCATTTTTTATTTTTTATTTTTTAAAAAAACTATTTAAAAAAATATGAATTATT
>MVGT01003949.1:65223-95460 GCA_002174775.1 Macleaya cordata
ATAAATTATGCTATAGTACTGCGGAGCAGGGAGTTCATTAGCTATCTAACTCCATCATCCAGTACTATCCTATATGTTTGCCACGTACGTACGTTTGCCTTCTCTGCTTGGTCCAACTAATTAGCAATGTTTGACCGACATCGTACGTTGCTGAAAATTAATAAGAAAGGATCTTGATCGATGAGTGTGGATCAATGTAGCATAGCAAATCTAGGTAGAATAGTATAATAGTAGTAGTAGTAGAAGAAGAGATGAAAACTAGTTAGTTGATGACATCGATGAAGACATGAGTTGAGGCTTTCGAAGTTTGTAGTTGGACTTGGAGGGAGAGCGACAGAGACCACCAAAAAATTAGGTCATTTAATTCATCCTCATATATATATATATCCACCAAACCGGCTAGCAGGGCCATCATCCACGTGCAACATTTGGATGACATGTTTTTTAAATGTCATCGCCAGTATACATTCAACAAACACATAAATTGAAAGATGACAAAGATGTAAGTGGGACGTCCTGAGATCGAACATATCGATCAATTTTGGATACTTATTTCGGTGCAGGGCTAATCATACACTTCAAATCCATCAAAATTTAGTTTAGGCTTGAGGTTCTAATGTTGCGCAGGACTAATGGAATTAGACAAAATCTTGCTTAAGATTTTCGCGATCCCATTTTTTTAGGAATTTTTTAAAAGTTTTCGCGTAACATTTTCGCGGATAATTTCTGCGAAGTCTCCTTCCTGCGGATAACTTCTGTGTTGCAGAAGACTTCCGCGGATACCCTTTACCCCTGCAGAACACCCCAAACTAGTAGTTCAAGTGAAAGTTCTGAGGCACCCACTGGCCATGACTTTTTATTGACTTTGAGGTTCTGAGGCACCCACTGCCCATGCTCTAAGAATCCACAAATTAGTGAAAAATTAGATAAATTCGATGATAATGGATCTTTACTAGCAAACCATGAATCTATGGAAACCATAGATTAAGAAATCCCACTGAACTTCTCATCCAAACCACATTATAATAGTAAAAATAGTGAGCTCTAATACTCTCAATTTTTTGTTCTCTCTTCTATCCATGAAATTTAGTGGTTAGCTGTTAAAAGTTAATCGACTTTATATAAACAGGTTTGAATCCAAATCATGGGATCAAACCCTAAACGACTTTACCAACTCTACGGATCAGCTAATTATAGTTGAAAAAATGCTGTTGGAACCTGTCAGAGCACGCATGTGAGGTCCACTTCAAATCCTACGCTTTGACAGACAAAAATGCATAAATATCTGAGATGGTTTGCGGGCGTTCAGCTCAGCGTATTAAAAAAAAAAAATGCAACTCATAGATAGATGGACACCAAAAAGCAATTTGTGTGGGGCATTCCGAGAATCGAACTCGGGACCTCTCGCACCCAAAGCGAGAATCATACCACTAGACCAAATGCCCAATTGATACAAGAAATTGTTTACTAAAACCTAAAGACAAAACAAGTTATCTCTGTTTACCAAATACTCTTCATACATTTAGTTTTGTACAAGTAGGAAATGCAGGTAAATAAGCGTGCTACCCCACACAAATACGTAGGTTTAAGTTGTCATTTTCACAGCCTGTAGGACGTTACATCTCATATACCTCAAAAGTCAAAACAGATCTCAAGAAAAATAAATTAGGATGCCTCAAAAAAAAAGAGGACAAAAGACAAACATAGCAGCATGTGGCGGTGAAATAGTGACAAAGTGGGGTTTAATCCCACACCGGTTAGATAAAGGGTGGTCTTGGGGTTTATATGGGTTTGGGTTAACTCCACCTAATAGGCTAGTCTTTTGGGTTAGAAACCCAAACCCGTGACAAAGTGGTGTCGGAGCAGACCCTGCCCTACACAGAGGGGAGGTGCGTCCAAGAAGTCCAATATCACTCCAAGTGCCTACACACAGGGGAGGTGTGTCCAAGAAGACGGGGGTATTTGGGTGGGAGAGAGAGCTGACAAAATAAATCCTGAAAAAAATACATCTGGAAAACCAAATACCATGAGGGAACCCAGTGATATTGCATTTAGAAGGAGATGACAGAACTTACAGTGTCTTCAGCTGCCTGCAGATGAAATTCTGTCAAGATGCGATACGAGTAACCTTACCCGTGGCCACCGGTTCTATCCCGGTTGTCCACCCCAGATTCCAGCTTTTTCATTTCTTGTCCCTGCATGTGTGCTCACATTACATATTTTTAGGATTGACCATTTTGCTAGGCCACAGTTAGAGGAGAGGATCTCATGTGTCGAAAAAATGTGTGCCAACTAAAGTATAACCATTTGATTTTACACCTAATGCAGGAAAGTTAGAAAACTACATTGAGGGTAATCACATTGAAAAATTCAGACAAAATGCATAACTCAGCGCTTAGCATATAAACATGTAAACATGCTAGAGAAGGGTCTAAAACTTCTCTGGGTCAAACCTCAACTTGATAGATCAAAAACTTAGGGGCATTCCGAGAATCGAACTCGGGACCTCTCGCACCCAAAGCGAGAATCATACCACTAGACCAAATGCCCAATTGATATGGAAAACAGGACTAGTTTACTATCACTAAATTAAAGGTCAACCTGATCAAACCCTGTCACAATTGATTAGGTCTGTAAAGCTAGAAAGTTTTTTCAATCTGTGCAAAAGTATAATATATAGATCTTAATACATTTCAACAAAGGGAATCATTATAAAAAAACCAAGGCTATGACCCATCTTATAGACCTCAAAAACATGGAAAGAAGACAACAATGCTACACAAACATATCCTTGTAACCATTCCCGCACATTTCTAGCAAAAGCCTACTGCATCCAAACTTCCACTGACAAGATAAAAACTATCTATATTCTGAGCCATTTTTTATAATAACAATTTCTTTTATTTTTATTTTTGTTCTGGGAATCAAATTAGGCTAGTATAATGTTAAGCCCAATCAACAGATCTTTGACGAGTTATTCACTTTCCTGTTATCTATGGATCAACAAAAGAATGCCATGGATCTGATCAAGCCCTTTTATTTTCCTTTTCTTTTTTCTTTTGTTATAGATTTATCCTTAGTGAGTTAGTGGAACCATTTGATTTATTGCATTCATCGACATAATTCATAATTCAGTTGCCTTGTGGGCGCTTAGCCTATAAACTCCTAAACAGTGCTACTTTGTACACTCTTTTACAGTGCAACTTTTAATGGTTGGATGAGGGAGGGAATGTACACATTCTTAAAAAGAGTGTACAAAACAGCTCTCATTCCCAAATGCTAAACAAGCAGCACCTTCAACTAGTTTATGTAAGGTGACTCAGATCTCATATTAATCGATGAAAAAGTTAGGGGCATTCCGAGAATCGAACTCGGGACCTCTCGCACCCAAAGCGAGAATCATACCACTAGACCAAATGCCCAATTGGTATAGAAAACAGAACAGGTTTATTATCATTAGAATTAGAGATCAACCTAATCATACCCTGCATCATTTATTATGTATTATTAAATGATACTCACATGAAATCGGTTTGTCTAAGAAGAAAATATATTCTCAATATTTCTAGCGAAATCCTACGAGTAATAAACAAGGTGTTAATGAATGTAGCATAAAGTACTCCACCAATCAGAACACTATGCAACACATGTGAAGGTGCAGCATGCCAATAATATATAATTCAACCCAGAATGATCAAAGTCTTCTGCAACCAAAGACATGATAAAACTATCTATATTGTGGGCAATGATAAAATGACAATTTTTTCTTAGGATCAAACTCAGCTACTATAATGTTAAACCCAACCAGAAGGTCATTGACCAATCTTTCATTGACCTGTTGTCTATGGATCATTAAAAAGAATACCATGGATCAAATGGATCTGATCCAGCTCTTTTGTACGCATTCAGAGACAAAATGCATAGCAACGAACCCTTGCTGGAGCTTAGGATATAAACACTTAAATGCTAGATAATCACCAAAAACTATTCTGGGTGAGATCTCATCCTAATAGACGAAAAAGATAGGGGCATTCCGAGAATCGAACTCGGGACCTCTCGCACCCAAAGCGAGAATCATACCACTAGACCAAATGCCCATTTGTTATGGAAAACATGAATATTTCACTATCATTAAATTAAAGGTCAACCTGATCATACCATGTATCATTGATAATGTATCATTAAATGATTCTCAAAAAAAGTAAAATATTGGTTTGTACATTTATAAAACATATATGTGCTCAATATTTCTAATGGTTATATGAAGCTAGAAGTTTATACACACTCTGTGCAAAAGTTTAATAAACTATATAGATCTAAATGCGTTTCAACAAAGGGAATCAATATAAAAAGTAGGGGTATTTTCATCTTATAGACCTCAAAACAGATTTCATGGAAAAGAAGACAACAATGCTACACAGACAACTCTTCATAACCATTCCCACACATTTCTAGCAACAGGTTACTGCATCTAAATACAAGATAAAACTATCTATATTCTGGGTAATGTATTACAATAACTTCTTTTTCTGAAAATCAAATTAGGCTAGTATAATGTTAAGCCCAATCAGTAGATCTTAGACCAGTTTTTCCCTTTCCCGTACTCTATGGATCAACAAAAAAATTCCATGGATCCCATCAAGCCCTTTTATTTTCCTTTTCTTTTTCTTTTGTTACAGAGTTATCCTGAGTGGAACCATTTGATTTGTTGCATTCAGAGACATAAAACTTAACTCAGATGCCTTGTGGGGGCTTAGCCTATAAATTCCCAAATAGCACCTAAAACTATTTTGTGTAAGATGACTCAGATCTCATATTAATCGATGAAAAAGTTAGGGGCATTCCGAGAATCGAACTCGGGACCTCTCGCACCCAAAGCGAGAATCATACCACTAGACCAAATGCCCAATTGGTATAGAAAACAGAACTAGTTTACTATCATTAGAAATAGAGATCAACCTATACCCTGTATCATTGATTAGGTATTAGTAAATGATATTAAGTCACATGAACCAGTTTGTCTAAGTAAAAATTATATTCTCAATATTTCTAGCAAAACCCTACGAGTAAAAAACAAGGTGTTAATGAGTGTAGCATAAAGTGCTCCACCAATCAGAATACTATGCAAGTATGCAACTCATGTGAACGTGCAACTTGCTATTAAAATATAATTGCACCCAGACTGAACAAAGTCCACTGCAACCAAAGACAAGATAAACTATCTATGTTCTGAGCAATGGACTAAAATGACAATTTGTCTGAGAATCGAACTCAGCTACTATATTGTTAAACCCCACCAGAAGATCACTGACCTGTTGTTTATGGATCATAAAAGACAATGCCATGGATCAAATGGATCCGATCCAGCTCTTTCTTACACATTCAAATACAAAATGCATAACTCAGAAGCCTTGTGGGAGTTTAGCATATAAACTCTTAAATGCTAGACAATCACCTAAAACTATTTTGGGTAAGATCTCTCATCTTAATAGACAAAAAAGTTAGGGGCATTCCGAGAATCGAACTCGGGACCTCTCGCACCCAAAGCGAGAATCATACCACTAGACCTAATGCCCATTTGTCATCGAAAACAGGATTATTTCATTATCATTAAAATTAAAGGTCAACCTGATCATACCCCGTATCATTAAATGATACTCCAGGACATGTAAATGTTGGTTTGCGTACTGCATCCAAAGACAAGATAAAACTATCTATATTCAGGGCAATGTATTAAAAATAACAAAGTTTCAATTCCTGAGTCGAATTCGGCTAATATATGTTAAGCCCAATCAGGAGATAATTGACCAATTTTCGCTTTCCATCCATGGATCATCAAAAAGAATGCCATGGACCAAATGGATCTGATCCAGACCTTTTATTTTCCCTTTTATTTTTACAGAATTATGCTTAGTGAAATCATTTCATTTCTTGCATTCAGAGGCAAATTCATAATTCAGATGCTTTGTGGGCGCTCCTAAATGCAAGACAAGCACCTAGAACTATTTTGGGTCAGATGACTCAGATCTCATATAAATAGATGAAAAAAGTTGGGGGCATTCCGAGAATCGAACTCGGGACCTCTCGCACCCAAAGCGAGAATCATACCACTAGACCAAATGCCCAATTGGTATAGAAAACAGAACTAGTTTACTATCATTAGAATAGAGGTCAACCTGATCATACCCTGTTCTTATTAAATGATTCTCAGTCCCATAACATTGTGTTGTTTAAGTATAAAACACATCCTCAATATTTCTGGCAAAACCCTATGAGTAATAGACAAGGTGTTAATGAGTGAGAGTAGCATAAAGTGCTCCACCAATCAGAATACTATGCAACACATGTGAATGTGCAACTTGCTATTATAAATAATTGCACCCAGACTGATCAAGTCTATTGCATCCAAAGACAAGATAAACTATATATATTCTGGGCAATGTATTAAAATAACAATGTTTTCTGAGAAGCAAATTCAACTAGTATAATGTTAAACCCAATCCGAAGATTTTCCAATTGTCTTTTGGATCATAAAAAAGAATGTCATGGATCAAATGGATCCGATCCACCCCCCTTTTTTGTCACAGAATTATCCTTAGGCCATTTGATGCCTTGTGGACGCTTAGCATATAAACTCGTAGATGCTAGACAAGCACCTAAAGGCTAAAACTATTACAGGTCAGATGCCTCAGATCTCATCTTAATAAATGAAAAAGTTAGGGGCATTCCGAGAATCGAACTCGGGACCTCTCGCACCCAAAGCGAGAATCATACCACTAGACCAAATGCCCAATTGGTATAGAAAACAGAACTAGTTTGCTATCATTCGAATTAGAGGTCAACCTGACCATACCTGTATCATTGATTAGGTATTATGTTTTGTTTTTTAGGGGAATTGATAATTTATTATTAAATGATACTAAGTCACATAGCATCGGTTTGTCTAAGCAGAACACACATTCTCAATATTTCAAAATGGTTATCAAACACTAAAAGTTTATCTCCCAGTCCGCATATATGTATACAAAACTATATAGATCTAAATACATTTCAATGAAGGAATCAATAGAGAATGGTAACTCTATTTTCATCTACGGACCTCAAAACAGATTTCAAGAGTAAAAAGACAACAATGCTACAAAGGCATCCCTTTATGACCATTCTCGCACATTTCTACAAAAACCGTAAGAAGAATAAACAAGGTGTTAGGCCGTAATACTAGTCTCAAATTGTGACCATATGGTCCACTACGAAGCCAAGAATATAACATAAAGTGCTCAACAGATCAGAATACAATGCAAAGAATCTGAATGTGCAACTCTGCTAGTATAGAAGTTGCACCCCGACTAATTAATTCCATTGCATTCAAAGACAGATAAAACTATCTCTACTCTGGGAAATGTAGTAAAATAACAATTTTACTGAGAATTAAACTCGGTTAGTATAATGTTAAACCGCAGAAGCTCATTGACCACTTTTTCACTAACTGTTGTCTATGGATCATCAAAAACAATGCCATGGATCCAATCCAGCTCTTATTTCTGATTCTTTTCTTCTTCTTTTTTTCCTTTTTTCTCACATTATGATCCCTAGTGGGACCATTTGATTTAACACGTATAGTAAGCAAAACGCATAATTTCAGATGCCTTGTGGGCATTTATATGCTAGCCAAGTACCTAAAACTACTTTGGGGGAGATCTCATCTTAATAGATGAAAAGAGTTAGGGGCATTCCGAGAATCGAACTCGGGACCTCTCGCACCCAAAGCGAGAATCATACCACTAGACCAAATGCCCAATTGATATAGAAAACAAAACTTGTTTACTATCATTGAACTCAGAGGTCAACCTGATCATGTCCTGTATCAGTAACATAATAAACATTGGTTTGCCTAAACAGAAAACACATACATACTAAACATTTCCTATCTAAAGCTAGAAGTTGACTTCTTACTCTGCCCATAAGTATAATAAACTATATAGATCTGAATAGGTTTCAACAAACGGAATCAATACAAAACAGTTAAAATGAACATCAGCACAGACACCTCTGTATAACAATATTACAATTCTACACAGATGACTCTGTATAACAATGCTCACAGATTTCTTTTAAAAACATATGAGCAATAAACAAGTTTTAGGCAGTAATATTAGCCTCACATATTGACCATATGCCAGCCATTAATATTACAGATCTATGCCACCCATGTGAACATGCTACTATGCTACTATAAAAAAATATATGCACCCAGACTGATTAATGCCACTGAATCCAAAAACTATCTTGACTTCTGGACAATGTATTAAAATAACAATTTTTTCCTTGTTTTTCTCTGAGTTGCAACTGTTCAACTCATTTATGCATGTTCCCTAGCAGTCCTCAAATCTTCTTATACAATTGAGAAATACAAATCCATAATTAACCTCTTTGTCTGATAAAAATAACACCAGCACACTATTTTTGGGTCAGATAAATGGGGTTTTAGCCAAAAAAACAAAAAAGATGCAAAAAAAAAATTTGCATAATTTAACTGCTCTAACAATTCATAATTCATGAAGTTTTAGCGAGATATGGAGCACTTTTCATAAACAACAATTGCCAATTGTGTTAATTACCCGTTTTCGAATTTCACTCGCCGAGCCAATCCCTTCGTTCACCTCATTCACCACAGGCAAATCAGCTGCAAAATCGAATCCAATTCACTGCAAAGTCGGGAAAAAAAAAAAAAAAAAAAAAATTCAATTGTTGAACAGTGTAAACCCTACATGGATTTTTAGGTTTAGGATTTTGGGTTCCAAGTTCCTGATTAAAAGGAAACCCGGTAAAGAAAGAAATATTAGGGTTTCCTTCCTGTGAAGAGTTTTATTAGGGTTTCGTTTACTAGCCTACTTGTGATACTACCAACTTGGGAGTCAACGAGACTTTTTGATTGACTTTTTAAGTTTTTAGTCCCACATAGGGCAGAGTAGAAAAGAGGCAATGGGGACTTGTGTTATAAAAGAGGATGGAAGAGAACATTTTAAGGCATACCTTTCTCGGCCTTTTGGCTAAGATCAAGTGTAGTATCTGTTCTTATCAGTTTAATATCTGATACGTGGGACATCGTCTCACATGATATTAAATTAATTTTTTTCTTGGGGGAGGTCCCACCACAGTAGCTTGCTACTGGGGATCTCACGCGTCGCCCATGCGTTGCACTACTGCAAGGGCCTGGCGCACCCCCTACCAATTCTTAAATCAATGTTTTACATTGGCTTGTTGCCAATAGACATCTTAAAGTCTGATGGTGCACACTAATTTGTTTTGAAACCTAATTTTAAATGAATTGATTGGTATTGCGCAGCCTTACAATCTGGCCCACATGGAAATCCAAAAATTAGATTGGAAATCAAATATTGATTGATCAACGGCTTGTATTGCTCAACCTTCAAAGACCCACATGAAATCCAATGACTAATTATCTCCAAACCAACACTACCATCAACAGGTCTTGGAGGCAATTACCCAAGACATCAGAAATTACTAACTTGCATACAGTAGAGGATCAGGATCAGGATCATCCATTGAAAAATGCTAGAATGCGGATTTCAATCTCATTTCAAACTTAATCTTTTTTCAAATCTCAATACAATCCAAACCGTCCAGCTTCATCAGGTAGACCATTCCCCGCACAATTTGCGAGCATTCTAGCATCACCCTCATACATCAACAATAGAAAATACTCGAATGTTCTATGATTGTGCTCGGCCCTTCAATAAGTACATTACCTGAATCCAAAAAAACTGCCCAAGTCTCAGATTTTATAACACACATAAAACTTTAATCTGTAATTGGGCCTTCCATCTAGTGAAGATTATATCTCGGATCTTGATAGAAAAATAAAAATAAAAAATCAGAGCAGAGAAATAATAGAGATTTTTTGTCAATAAACAAAACAAAAGGGGGCATTCCGAGAATCGAACTCGGGACCTCTCGCACCCAAAGCGAGAATCATACCACTAGACCAAATGCCCAATGACGCCAATAATGGAGCAGTTTTAATTTATTAATTATTTCACGATGGTAGACCTTAATGTCTTGAGCATAACATTTAAACATATCAATTCTGTCATATTATCACGTGTCAAAAGAAAAAAAAGAGTAAACAGCACGTGCAGACTGCAAATATTTCCCCTTTGTCCATTAGAGCTCTCATAAATGGGAGTTGGGATTTTGTGAGAACAAACAGTTGAAAAAACAAAAAAAGTCCACTCAATTAGTTATAAGTTTGAATCCCAAAATTATCAGGCATGTTTTATCCACAATTAAGTACCATTTAGACTTATGTGTTTCCAAATTTCAGACAAGACAAGGCATTCTTCTTCAGATCTCTTTTACTACTATACCACCATTTTATAAAATGGATTTAAAATGTCTTTAACAAAGTTTTGCCACCATTTTGCATGTTCTTTAAAAATGGGCTTAAATTTAATTGCAGAAACAACAACTAGGAACAACACAAGAAGCCAAAAAAAAAAGTACAGACATAACCAAATGTCTCTTTCAACATTTCTGCACATATAAATTACAGGAGGAGCAAACTTGCCAAAAGGATCTTGCAGAAGCAAAGATCAACTGCCAAAAAAAGGAGTTATTATAACCAACTACTACAATGGAAGCATTTGCAAATCTGGACGTCGATCCAACCCTACATTTTCTGGATGAGTTCTGTCATCATGAAGAATGAGGACCTTTAGTGTCCCAGATTCTCTTAACCAAGCTGACACCACGGCCCCTGTTGATATAAACCGCCCAAGATTGCACTTAGCGACATGGAAGGGTGCACCTATTCCGGTGAGAAGTGCCGCAATTGCACGCCGGAGGGTGCCATCACCAACTACCTTGCTGTGTTTGCCCCACCCAGTCAAAATACTGCATGGACACAGGAACTTGGATCTCAAACACAAAAAGAATAAATAAAAGAGATCAAAGGGATGATCAGTTGATATCTGGGTTTTTGGGCAAAGAATGAGATATATTAATCAAGTTGATATATGGGTGCTTCTACTTAGTTGTTTGTTCAAGTTGATGCATACCTTACTAACTTTGGCAATTCATGGCCTTCAAAAACAATGGAGCGTATATTGAGCAACCAGGTATGAACCATAGCCTGAGCAGCGCCAGAAGACATCATATGCAAATCCAAGCAAGAATCACACCATGTATTCTCCCATACATGTCGGTGTTTCCCTTCGAGCATGACCATTTGGGCCCCTCGTCTCTGCAAGAATGTTTAGAGGGAATGAGTACATGCAATGAAGAGAAGTAACCAAATATTATAATCATACATACAAGTCATTGCTCCAATGAACGTTGACGCTTTTAATTTAGCCTGTACTGCTTTCAGATACGTCCCTGGGCCAAACTTGAGACAATTTAAGTGACTAAATATTACTTATTTATTCACAGTACGTGGATCCATGTAATTATTTCAAGTCATCAAGTCATGTGTTAATAGGGGCAGTCTTTGAGTATGGGTAGTAGTCGCCTATATGAAACTATTAGAGAAGTTCAAAAACCATATAGAACAATAAAAAAAAATAACTTAGTGAACATAAAGCTTGAACATGCTCAATCAATTAAGTTTGGAATTGGAAATAGTAACCGTTTTGGACTCAGAATGACCATTAAAAATTGGTTAGAAGTATCAGCACCCAAACTCACAGGCTTACTCTGTCAAAAATGGCACATCTGATAAGCAAAGTATTGAAAAACAACAACAATTTATAGATTTCACAATTAATGACTGTTGACTATGCAATAAAATCTACTGCAAGTGTCTTGGAGCTATAATTCACCTGTCCAAAGTGCCATAGCATGTCAGTTAGAGCATTATAAAAGGCAGAGGCTGTGGAAGAGTCCATGCGTCTGACTTCATCAAACAAAGATTGAGCTTGAACCCATACTTCTTCCCTGCCGCCCATCAGAAGTCCATATGCAACACCATAAACCTGATTGTCAAACAACTGGAGTTCCTCCAATAACATAGAAGTATCTTCAAACGAATTGCAACGGCTGTAAAAGAGAAGCACGAAATGGACAGAGTAATTAGTATGATGTAAACAAGGGCCAAAAACAAAACTATGGAAAACTGAATTCCGAGATAAAATAGACAAGTTTGCATCAAAACCCACATTTTAACATCCAAAGATTTGACAAAAAAAAATGTACCTGCAAGCATTTAAAATGGCTGAGAAGGTGACTACATTTGGTTTAATGTCCAGATCATGCATCTTATGAAAAAGTCCCAGAATGCAGAAGATCTCTTGAGAATTCCATCTCCTGTCTTCCTTTACAGAATGTACTTTTTCAGCAGCTAGCTGCCCAAAGATCTTCATAATCCGGTTATCCTCTTCTCTGTAACCCACCTTACTTGAACTGTCATTCTCAAGAACAATACATGCTGATGATTTAGACTGAGAATCATTGGTTCCATCAATGGTGCCTTCTTGAAAGTTTGCAGTAGCGGATCGACCAATGGCATCAATGATTGAATTATAAGTGACAACATTAGGCCTTATCCCTTCACTTGTCATCTCGTCAAGCAGGGAAACAGCAAATTCCACCAATCCGTTCTTGCAAAAGACATCAATCAATGAACTATACAGGACAACATCAGCCTTCATTCCTGCTTGCTTAAACTCTCTAAAAATCTCCATTGCCTCTTTGTACATACCCCCTTTTGAGTACACATCCATTAAAGTAGAATAAGTCAATATATTAGGAGAAATTTTTACTGATTTCATCTCTTCCAACAATCTTTGAACTTCTACGAATTCCCCTTGTTTCCCATAACCCACCAAAAGTGCATTATAAGTTACAGAATCCTTCTTAATCCCAGCATTCTCCATTTCTAAGCAAACACCCAAAGCTTCTTCAAATCTTCCAAGCCTCGCGTAAATCGCGACCAATGTATTATACGAAATCCTATCTAACCCAATCCCCACAAATTTCATTTCATTAAATAAATTCAAAGCTTCATCTAATTTTCCAGCTTTAGCACACCCATCAACCATTGTACTATAAGTTACCACATTAGGCCAAACTTTCTTCTCTGACATCTCTGCCATTATCTCAAAAGCTAAATCCATCTCACCAGCTTTACAAACCGCATCCAAAAGTGTATTATATGTAAAGATATCCCTATCAATCCCTTTATAAACCATCTCATAAAACAAATTCCTTGCTTCTTCCCACAACCCTCCACGACTACAAACAGCTAAAAGTGAATTATAAGTAATTCTATCAGGTTGCACACCATTCCTAACCATTTCATCAAAAACTTCAGTAGCTTGATTAAAATCCATACCCCCTTTTCCACATGCATCAATAACAGCATTATAAGTAACCAAATTAGGTTTCAAACCAGATTCCTTCATTGATTCTAAAACCCTAATTGCTTCCTGGCAATACCCATTTCTCCCATAAGCACTAATAAGAGCTGAAAAAGAGTAAACAGTATTTCCATACCCTTCAAAATTTGCCCTTTCAAATACGCTCTTCGCAAGATCAACTCGACCCAATCTACCAAGAGTACTGATCATCGCACTCGCTAATTTCCCCTGTTCGTTTCGCTTTCTCTCTCTCTTGATTGCAAAACTGAAACACCACATAGCTTTCGAGCACTCCCCACGGTTCCCCAGCTCCCGAAGCAAAAAGACGTAATCATCAGAACCAGAGAGATGAAACTCAAAACCCCGCAAAACATTTTCAAGTGATTTTTCATCTCCGCCGAATTTGATAACTTGTTGAAGAGCATCCTCTGCAACGGATGTATGGCGGCTATCCAATACGGTCTTGGGGCGCCCGAAATGCATTTTGGAGACGAAACGGGTCGATCGTCGACCACGGAAATCGGGACCAAGTTCGGATTTTGAAGGAGGGAGAGGAGGAAGGGAAGAAAGATTAGGGCTTTTAGCTGCATTTCTAGTTGTGGGTGAAGAAGAAGAGTTGAGATGAAACTTTTGAGATTGAGAGGTAAAACGATGGTTTTGATGCCGGTTTTGAGGCTGGTTTTGGGGATAAGGATGGTTTTGGTAGGGTTTAGTTGCAGTGATTGAACAGTGTGGAGGAGTCGAAGAGGCCATCAGATTTTGGCGGAGAAGAAGAAGAAGAAGAGAGAGGAGAGAGAGAGTGAGAGAGTTTTATTGATTGATTTGTAGGATTTTAGGTGGGGAGTAGGAGAGTAGAAGATAGAGTATTTCGGACATAGATTTTTCGGTAAGTCCACGTGCGCGTGAACACACGCGCGTCAATTATGAATTGACACGTCAACTTCAAGAATTTTACACTCATTTTAGTCCTTGCCTCCTTGGATAGGAAAATGAATTAAAAAAAAAAAATTGGATTCCAACTAAAATTAGCTGATATTTCCAAAAATAGAGGAGATTTTTCGGAGATATTTCTGTTATGATCTGAGAGAAAAAAGATATTTTAGTTACTAACGGTCTAGATTGATACTAATGGGATTGTATTTTGATTTCCTCTCTAGGTGAGGCAAAAAGAAGATAGTAGAAAGAAAAGAAAAAGAAATGTTGATATTTTGTTATAATCATTGGATGCAAGGACAAGGAAAGAAGGGAATTTATATTAGCAGGCACCAAAAATATTTTCCCGTACCAAACAGTGGGGGCCGTAGTGGTGTAATGCAATTTAAATTTTCCCTTTGAGGGAATTTTTTATGAGCACCATGAGAGCTTTTGTACCTGAAAGGTTGGGTCATGGCGACCTACGCAACGAATTTTAACGGAAGTCTGGCCTAGTTTTGATTGTGGACCACGTTAAGGAAAGGAAAATTTTATTGGGGCAGGCTCGTTTTTGTTTGATCTATGGTGAGCTGTGAGCCTGCTTGGCATCCCTCCTAGATCGGAAGGGGCCATGGCACCCCCAAGCTTCTAATTGTCATCTTGTTCTATAAGATAATTTTCATTACTTCGTATATGTAAAGGCAATTTTTATAGCTTCTTCGTGGCGGTTTCTTTATGCTTCTCACAGGCATGTTACTAGCAGTGTGTGAACTCCATTGCTTGTCATTGTATCGCAGTAGTACCATCTACTAAAAAGAGGGCTTGCCAAAAATCTAAACCGAGGGATATGGGTTCTTGAGCTCAACCTGCATCTCCTCCATTAGTAAGTCGACTACAAGTCAAAGCTCCGGGGCCCAACAATTTTTTTTAGCTGACAAGGAAAAGTTGTCCTACCCTTGTTTTGCCGAGGGTTTCAGCATAGCAGTTCTGCACTTCAGTATTTAGTATGGTGTTGTTAGAACCAAATTGAGCTTAGACTCGGGTTTCATTCATGTTAGCATGACTTATTACTGATACAATAAAATAAAAATAAAAATAAAAAACAGGCCCACCTCTTCACAAAATAAATTAAAAGAAAAAAATTGAGCAAATCAACATTCCAATCAAATTGAAGCTGAAACTGAGTCTAAGAGCAATTATAACTTCAAAAAAGGAGCAAAAGAAGGGATCAGCTATTCTCGCTTGCAGCTTTTGGCTCTACAGATCTTTTGACTACAAATTATGAAGTCAGCATGGAAAGAAACTAGTCACTACTGGAATGTACAAGTTCTCTAACTCATATAAATCTAGTGATCTTGAAAACTTAACAAAGGGATTAGTGAGTGATATGAATCGAACACTAAAGACTACTCAAAACTTTTTACTGAACTAAAAAAATTCTTCAATAAGTCCTCTTCCTTACAACTGGCTTCCGCACTTCCTTCTTTATAGACGTTGCAGATCCTGACGAGGCCATTCTCGACTGGTATAAATCCTGTAACCTGTAAAAGAGTACAAAACATTTAACAGGCTTTCCATTTTACATGATTGTTTCAAAACTCTTTCAGTTCTGCTTTTTACGGTCCAATCACTCACCTTGGCATACTGATAAAGAGAGCAACCACAGACACTCCGACAATAAGAGGAAATACTGGCGCCGTTGTTAATTCCTGTCAAACATGGGAAAAGAAAAAGATAAGAAAATATTAGCTTTCACTTCAATCCCACTTGTCATATAAGGTCAGCAACTCTTCAATTTTCATGATTTGACTACAGTTTGACCAGTACAAGTAAATGGCCAAGATTCCCTATCTTGACTTGGAGTGAATTTTTGTTGAACCCACCATGTGATTGGCAGGGACTTAAATGGTCAGTAGGATGGTGGAGTTGATCATTTAAGTCCCCAACAATCACGTGGTGGGGTCTTCTTAGCCGTAATGTGGGTCCACAAATCGCCCATGCTAGACTTACTATGCAACCTACAGGAGCCTGCTTTGTGACGCCATGTCTATTAAGCTAAATGAGATGCTTGATTTTAGAAAAAATAAAAATAAAAAAATAAATGGAATACTTTGATTTTGAAAAATAAATAAAGCTAAATGGAAATGTACCTGTTTGTGATGATCCTCTTCAACTTTGTATCTGATTGGGCCTACATGGACTTGGGATTGTTTTTCTAAATCTACCTCAATGATTTCAGATTCAAATTTGAGGATGCTTGATCGTGCACTGTACTTGAGCTGCACAAGGTGCTTACTCTTGGGCAAGTCCTTTATCTGGAAGAAGTGGGAAAGAGGCAACTGGAGGACTGACTCAATCTTGGATGGGTCACTTGCCGACTTGACTTCCACCAATAGATGTGATTGTAATTCTTCAAGGTCGTTTCCTTCCACATGACCACTTAAGATAGTCATCTCTGGCTGTTCAAATACCAGAAAATCCAGACCCTTGATATCCTCGGATCCAACCTACATGAGTAAAATCCTCAATTATTACAATACATAAATCAAAGTTACAAAAAGCATTGGCAGCAGCCGACATATAAACTCTGGTTAAAACATGAACTAAGTATCTAATGACTTAATAACTGTATCTCGGAACATGAAGAATCGGAAAATGTACAAAACAAAGAGGAAGATATGAACTGCCAAACACCATCCATATTATTATATTAAGAGTCAAAGATACAGTGACCGGCAGTTGGACCAAACAGAGACATTCATCTAACATAAATAGGGGAGATACTTGGATGGGCTATTAAATTATGAGGATCAATTCTGAAACATCTTTGAGAATTTCAGGGAAAAGAGAGGTATTCACCAATAATGTTAAAGATTTTGATGAGGAATTAGATACTAGATATACCAATTGACTTGCAATGTTTTAATAAGAAACTGAAGCTGCAAACTTAAACTTGTGGCATAAAAATCATCGAATTGAGCTGCTCTTTCAAAAGTTTGGTTTGTTTATCTATTTTTACGGTTATCTTCTCAGAAGAATGGAGGCAGGTTCTCTTCAGACTCTTGGTCTTGGAGTGGGATACAACTATAGACCAAAATGATATGCAAACTATTACAATGTCAGAAGTTGACACTTCACAGGTATAACATTAGTTTCACGATCTGACAAAATAAATAAAAGAGAGTAAGACTCATGCTCGCACGGATAAAATGTGTGAATGAAAATTAACAAGCTTACCTTCACTTCAACAAATTCTGGTGATGCGCGTTCAACTCTTGTACTTCCCAAGTCTTCCTTCGCCACTACTTTGACTAAATAGGAAGTGTCAGGAAGAAGTCCCCTCAGCCGATAATTCCCAGAAGAGTCAGTTGTAGTTTCTTCATAATATCCTTTTGACTCGGATCGTGCTTCCACAGAAATACCTTCCACTGATTGTCCAGAAAGTAGCGATACCGTACCCATGGCACTGTAGAAAGTTTTAGCACAAACTCAAATTAATCAGCAGCTTTCACCCACCAAACTAAAAGTCTTATAGATTATCAGGAGGAGTCACACAGGGGATTAACATCCTCCTTGGAGGTAAAAAAATAATATAAAGTATTGACAGAGGAGTAATTTTGATGAATAAGGATAACAAAAACCACGCAACCAGGAAAATCCATAGGATACAAACAGGAGATTAGTTGGTCAGTGCATTAAGAGCTACAACACTATATAAAGCTGGTAAAGCCACACTAAGATCAATCTATAGATTAAGAGAAAACATAATACCAGAAAATTAGAGTACATGGACAGACCTGTAAGCAACACGTGTAGCTTGGAAAACAACCTCTTTGGACTCGCCAGAACCCAGTTCTATTGCCTTTGCTGGAGGTGAGAAGGAGTACTCCTACAAAAAGGAAAAATACTATGGTTGATTTAAGTTGTAACACTAAATTTAGTATTCACAAAATAGCATGAATATGAACTGCACAACACTAGTCTTCTGGAATCCTTTCCTGGAGAGTAGGTGCCAAAATTGGTTTGCTTGCTTTTGAGTTTTGACATCCATATTTTCTTCATTCAAATGAAAATTAATTGATCTAAACAAACATAACAGTCATGTGACACCTATATTACTGAAATGCAAATTTCTAGAAAGGAAGACTGAAAGCTTTGAATATTTCTTTAAATGTTCATTGATTAGCTCAAAATTGCTCCAAGACGGAAGCAGGTTAAACAAGATGATAGCTACAAAGTGTATAAATAAAAATGCAGGTTAAAGTAGAGCACCTTTAGCAGTGGACGAAGATAGAAACTTCCAGGAAATAAACTATCAAAGAGGAAGAATCCACCGACACCAGTAGCTGAATTGTTCCTGTAACCATCTTCACCACTCAATGATAATAGAACAGACGGAAATAGCTCTGTAGCTTCTTCTCCAGAATATATATGTACAGAAATTTGACTGAGCTTCTGACAAGAAAAGGAATTAGACCCAACTCGTTTAAGATGGTAGCCGGGCTGTACAACATCAGAACCACAATATCAGTGAACAGAATCCTTCAAGTGAAATCAATAATAGTACATGTCCCAGAAAATATATGGTTCTTAATCTATGGATTCTATGCAAATTGTCAGAACGTCATACATTCAAATTTCAAATAGACTAAACTGCAACAATAAGGCACCTTGAATCATTGACCCATATATATATATATATAGCTTAAACAGATTATGTATACTTTCTTATATGCAGTAACCCAGACACAGAAAAGAATGCAAAATGGAAAAGAACAAACACATCAATAAGGATTTTCCTCTTTAAAAATATACAAGCATAAAGTAACATAACATAGTGTAAAGGTCCAAATTTATGTTTCATTAAGAATATACTAACAAGCATAGCATGGAACTCATGACGCAGTCTATGGAGTAAGACTAAATACTTTGCTTAAGCTATCATCATGAAGGATATAACCAGATAACTACAGGGGGCAGGGGCAAGTGTGTGGCAAAGAACATTATATCCACAAAGTAAAAAGGGTGATTATGCAGCAAACAAGAGGGCATCCATGGTTCAAAAGTTTGGAATGCGTTGAATATTTGTATTGTTCCATTCCTGTTTCTGAAATAACCAAAACCAGATTGTCCAGGTTCATCTCATATATATCAGTACTGTTCATATACAATGTCTTGATTTTTTTAACTGAACAAAACATTTGGTCGAAAGACAAGTGAAGCAATGCAACCACTAAAAACATGCAATCATAGAGGTCACATGCAATAAGTAGCGTCATACTAGCCTAAATGCTAATATCCAAGAGAACCAGATGTACATGCAATAGATGTGTCATGTGTTCCTTGTCCCAGTTCCTATTACCATTGAGCTTTCAAATTATTACTAACACAATCTGAAAGTGACTCTATGATAAATCGTCATAGAAAGCAGATCACTTCTACACCATCCAAATAGAAAGTAAATTTCCGCACCTTCGATGCCTCAATGCTGTAATCTATGTCATCATATAGAGGTCCGGCAACAAAGAAACCATCCGGTCCTGTTGTGGTTTTCAGTGCTAATTCACCTTTCTTCAACAGAACATTACTGCTTTCTCCTGCTGCTATAATTCTGATGTCGACACCAGAAAGAGGTGGGGAAACTGATCCTTCGATGTACAATCCCAGTCGACCAAAAAATGGAGGAATAGTAGCTTGGCAACCATCAGTTGTAACTGATACCTATTAAAAAAGATAACAACCCTAAGACCAATTTTATTACAACAAACTAGGATAAAAGAAAAGATTGAAAGAACTCATAGATACTAACATGACGTTCTTTAGGATAAAACAGGATCTTCTTTCCTTCATTGTTTCTGCAATATGTCACACAGATCCAATCAATTAGAAGTTGTGCGGTAAAGACCGCTGAGGTTGAGCAACATGTCCCACAAATCAAGATACAAGGGTCAACGTCAAATTATAAATCTTTTCATCCACCAAAAAGAACAGAAAAATACTATTTGTGTAGTGTACCAAGATAATGTATAGAACAATAATAGGATCTAGCATCTTGTAGTAGTAATCAACATCATATAGAAAAACTTAAATGTACCTTGAGTCATGAGGAACAAAAGTGAGTACATCTCCAAGATTAGCCCAGACTGAGTACTCAAACACAGCAGTGCCTGTTTGATCATTTCCATCAGATACAAGGCTAGTTGGGCTAGCATCAATAACTTCACCACCACTATTCAGTATGTCCACAATGATATTCTTCATTAACTCTTGTTCGATATGACGTAAACTTGAGTCGACATGGATTTGTCCTTTAAGAAGGTATTTCTCTCCTTTCAAATATATAGGCTGTGCCAACAACATGAAACAGATGAGAAAGAGAGAAGGAAAATGAAAGAATCAAAATTTCTTTTGAAAGGTGATCAATGATTACAAAATGCCAGCACAATAAAAACAAAAATAAAAAGAAAATGGAACAGGAGTCGCACCAGTGGGTTCAATGTATCGAACTTCATCGACGAGCTCCCAAAGAAAATGCATGAGTTAACAAAGTGAAGCTCGTGTAGTCCAGGAGATTCTACACATATCCGTTGGGGCCCTTTCTGCAGTTCAAGCAACAAAGATATTTAATCTGACTGTTTCACTTTCACAAATATTTAATGCATACAGGATAGTACTTAAGTAAATCAATTTTAAGTTTGGAAAGCTCCCTTTACGGCAGAGAAAAGCCACCTTAATCTGTAAATTCAGAACTGAGGCATCAGGTTGATGTATGTAGGCTTCTACATCATGGGTGGATATTATATTAATCCAGTAACCTTTCTGAACAAAGACGATCTCGTTTACGTCCTCAGTGCCCACATCCACATCAATAGAACTCCGCTCCCAGCACCATTTATCCTCATTTGTGTCAGATGAAGACTTATGCTTAACCTAAACAGACACGAGAATTGACAGAAAGAGCAACAGAGTTTTAGTGCATAAAGAAGAAAGGTTTTCTAACTTAGAATTTAGGAAGGCACAGTATACCATCATCATGCAATATTTACAGAAATAGATCAATACCTCAATCCTATAGTTCCCAGGGAAAACTTTCGGAAACATAAAGTCATTACTCTCTTGAGACAAGCTCACTGTCTTCTTTTCCTCTTTATGTGTACTGGATGACCTTATAAGTGAAACTAAAATAGATGTGCCACATTTCTCCTTGCAGAGTACAGTTCCACGAATGTTCACCTGTGCCTGAGTTCCAAAAGATAAATATATCATTAGCAGGATAATACTTTCACCAAAATTTATGTATTTCTGCCATCATTATTCATTAATAAAAATCCATTTGGATATCAATGCTTGAAAATCATGATCTTGTGGAACTAATTTATAATTAAGGGAAGTAATGTTCTGAATAAATTTTTGGAACTAGGCTACAGCCCTGAAACCAAGACCAACTAAACTTGGTTCCACTAAGCTTTGCCAAGTCCAAACTCTTAGTTTGAACGTTACTTGTTAAATCAGTTCGCCCACTCATTAATATTTATCAAACTGGCCAGTCTTCTGTTGACTTCTTCGTGCCTAACTGGGATACTATGGGTAATTCATTTGTCGTCTAAAATTAAAAACATTGCTCCAAGCCTCCAACCATGCTATGGATAGCAAAATAGCTAATAGATCCAACATAGCTAAATGGTGATAAGTTTGGGGTCAGATCAAAAGACAGAGGAACTTCAAAAAAGTTTGAACTGTGAAACAATTTACCTGAGAAAACTCTACATTCAATAACGGACTCTTGACCATGAGATCAACATGAGCTGGCAAAAATAGAAGTTCAGGAGAACTCTCTTTCGTGGATGCTAAGGCAGATAGACGGTACTCGCCTGGTGGAACCTGATCAGAATCAAGTTAAGCCGCATCAATTTTAAAATTACAAGGTTGAATAACCACAAAAGGAAATTATAAGTTCTAAGGATGAAGACATAGTGGATCAAAATGCAAAATATGCAACACATAAAACATAATACTACCCAAGATTATTATCAATTTTCAGATATCTTATGTCAAAACCGATTGCTCAAGGACCCAGATATAATCACGATAGTGGTACCAGCATAGTAGTTGCTATACTAAAATATAAAGGGAGGCAACCTTCACAATCATTATGAACCAACCCTTGAAAAATACACAAAAGAACTATAAATAAAGCTGTTGAATAAATCCAACTATCCAAGTATTTTATAAGTTAAACCACTAGAACTCTGGTGTAATAGAGGTCTTCATTCGTGTACTGTGAACAGTTTAACTGGTATTTTAGAGACGACTAAAAGGAAATTAATAGAATGTTACCATCTAAACAAACAACTCTTTTAGTTTGTGAATACAAAAGAAGTATATTAGATTATAAAGCAATTTCTCTTTATTTCCCTTGTAATTTTAAGTTCAAAAGAAAAAAAAAAGAAAAAAAAAAACAACCCAATGTTGTTCTCACAGGCTTACACACCTCAAAGCAGAATCTTCCACTCTCATCTGTTTGTTTCCTTTGAGGTTTAACATTCTCTGGTCCATGTGTCAATGCTACCTGGAAATCCACAGTAATTAGGTCGAGTCTTGTCATGAATTGCATGACATTGAGCTCCAAAACTTGAAATAGAAAAGAAATGTTGAATAAATAGAATACCTTTGCTCTTGAACCGGGACTAACCATATGAACAACACCACAGATATCATAGTACACTGCTTTAATATCTGCGACTGAAGCCATATTTGGAAGAACCTAACATTTAATAAACCAAAAAGGAAAGAAAAGAAAGAAAACGGAAGTCAGTAAATCGTCATAATTGATTGGAAAAGTGAACATATAAAAGACACAACTAGATTGATCACATTAAAGGATTAGTTTTAGTTTCACCATATATTGGAAAATAGAATTCCGTGATATAGTTTACCAAGAAATTCTCCAAATTGTCAAACTTGTAATGGTCCTTCTTAGCCATAATTGTATAATGCTTGGATGTCACCTGGAAAAATTCAAAAACATGAAAAAGAAAAAGTATTTAAAATGAAAGCCAAACTTTAAAGGCAAGATTCTATTCCATTTAGAATATATTAACAGTGGACCTGCTCGACACTAGATGCTAGCTTAACCCCAGGCATTCATGCCTTCAAGAAAGACTACAAACCAATGACTTGTGAGTTTCACAAATTTCTCAGACAGTTTTTAATTGATCTTATAGTTGACTTTTTGGGCAGTGAAACACATTTTTTATCCCCATGACAACCAAAGGAATGACTTCTGTGCAATTATTTCCATGGTTATCTTTTATAGATACAATTTTCCAGTCAGAAAACTCCCAATAAAACTGTTGCGAAAACAAAGAAACTCAAGCAAAGAAGTTTGCTCAAACCATAACCAAGCTATAGAAATGCTGCATATATCCAGTTAGCCTAAAAAAACAACAAGTTCGCCTTCCTCCTAAAATTCCATAAGCTGCAGAACTAGGAAATCAGCAAAAGGCTCTACCAAATGCATGCAACGTACTACAGTCAAGAGAAGCCAACTGATATTGATTAACTGCAATTTAATGTTTAAGAGAGAGAAAAGGAAAAGTGGAAATAGGAATGAAACAAATTGAATTTTCACATCAGAGAAAGAAAATGAAGTTTAATAGAAGTAAGAGTATTAATTAAATGATAAACATATTAAAATGTCAAATGCCCTTTGGCAGTAAATATGCATACAACTCTACCTGGTCGAGCTTGTAGTGTCCTTGCGCATCAGTGATAGACCTTTCATGACCATCTACTATAATCTTAACACCATCCACCCCAACACCATATCCATCAATTACACGACCACCAACAGAAAATCCAGTGACCTGTGCAAAAGCACAAAGTCAAGTGATGCCATGACAGATAATACACGTGCAGCAACCAAAGAAATGTAATGAAGTATTGATAATGGTATAAGATTAAAAATATTAAAAAAATAGTATCTAGCCTACTAAGTTACTATTGAAAGAGCTATAGCTAAAGATTGGGCACTTGTGAAAATAATTATAACAAAATCCACTAACTGCGATATCAGATCCACAGTGCACTGATATTGAGCTTTGAACGCTTGTCAGAAAAAATTATTGAACTTTGAACCGATCAATCAAAAATAATTAAACCAGTTCCACAGCATGAAGTCAATGTAAGTTTTGGATCGAAGTGCTTAGATGAGTTGAATAAAAGAATACAGAAAATCGAAATTCAGGTTATGTCCACGCAAAATTGAAAATAGAAGCATAGGGCGCCAAAGAATAATCTCTTGCATTGCTTTCAACAGATATGTGGATTCCCCTTGCCTATTTTTGGATGTTGACCCCCAATACACTACTGACGTAACTAAAGAATAAAGATGAGATTTATCATTAAGTACTTGAGTACGTTGTACTAACCCCTCAATAAGTTGAGTGATTGTTAATGAGACTTTTTGAAATCATGCATACTAAATGCGTAAAATTAGTTCCATTACATATATTAACGGTAAACAGTAAACTAAGAAAGATTATAGTAGGTTGTGAATCATTGAGTTTACATAAAAAGCTCATAAATGGGCAGGCAAAATATACAAAGATACTTAAATGTTAACTAACAAAAAATAATGCAGAGTTAGATCATAAGAAGAAACATGTTTTGACACTTTTGACAGCATATGAGCATAATAGACAAAAAGACATACCTGGAACTTTTGTCCAACTGTAACATGACGATGCTCAACAGAAACCAACACTGAAGGAGGTGAAACATCAAAAACTGTATTCTCGCCCTTGTAGTAAGGTAAAAGCTCATAAGCCCCTGTAAGCATGCAGAGGAACAGAGTACTGCTTTCAAATAAAAGGAAACATTGCTTCTTGGAAAATTAACTGCCACACTGCATATGCATTCCACATTAAAATCCCAAAGAAAGAAGGACCAGTGGAGTTCTAATAGAAGCGAGAATACAGCAAGGCAAAGATGCATTACTAAAAAAAAAATGGACTTTAACTTTCTTATAGAGCATTTTACGAAGTTGAATATACAACGCATCTACACTAATCTATAAAGTAAATGAAGATTTTCTATGTGGCTTCTTAAAGGCAGCTTTTCTTTTTCCAAAAAGCAAGTCGTATGATCCATCGCAGTGGTTTGAATAGCTAATAAGCAACCAGTAAATAGAAGGCCCTGGAACCTTGACCCCAAAAAAAAAAAAAAAAGGTTGTGGTCGTTTGAGCTTTCTAGATAGAGACAAATGAAAGAACCTGTGAGAAGTAGAGGGTTCTAAAACAGCGAGAAGAAGGCTGACAAAGAGAGGGATCGAGGTATGCAGAGTGGATATAGGACATTTGGTCAATTGAAAGACAAGGTTTTAGGGCCAAGCAAATATTGATCCTACCCCATACACCTGCACAATATGTCATGTAAGTACAATCTCATTACTCTCATCATACAGATCCCATGAGACCGCCATAACACAACCACTGCAAATTTATGGAACTTATCATCCCGGGATTAAGAAATCAACAAGTAATTAATGGTGCAAAGCAAGGCCTGCGCCTGACAAAAGCTAGATGCAAATATTAATGTCAATAAATTAATAATCTATAATAAATACAAAAGAAACTACAAAGGTATGCCTATCCCAAAATTTTAAATGAAATATAAATACTAAAACATATGGCAATTATAAGATGTATAAATACGGTGTAATTGCAGCATTTCATAATGTTCTAAGATTTATTATTAGCAGGAGTATATAAATCTTGCACTGCTTGACAAAGTTCACATTTCAGACCAAAACCAGAGCAAAACATGTAAAGAGACGATTCGCTTTAGTAAAGAAAGGCACAAATTCTGATAGCAACAAAAATATGCCAATAGCAAATTACCACAAGGTATCGAATTAAATGTGAACTTTCCATCTGCATCAGAAATGGCATGGCAGAGAGAACTCTTTTGCCTGGGGGAGTTACCAGAACCCTGTGGACAATCCACTTCTAGGACGTCATCTGAATATAAATATATGTGAACTCCCAAGATTGGATTACCCTGCCAAGAATGAAAGGAAAAAAAACCAAAAAAAAAAAAAAAATCAATGAGCTTTATAAAGAGAATCCCGGTTACTTGTGTTGTTGTACAAATAGAACCATCCAAGTGGTCACATTGAATCGTCCGGCGTACTATTTAACTTGCGAGGTTGCACCAACAAGTGAGAGAGAGAGAGAGAGAGAGAGAGAGAGAGAGAGCATTATTATATTAAAGAGAATACCTGAGCAACAACAAACCCCTGAATATCATACCCAGGGACAGAGAAGATGTCATCTACTATGCCATTTCCAAATCCCAATTCCACCTGCAAGAAGTTTTACGTAAAATGATTGACATGAAGATGCACATCCAAACAAAAGATACATTGAGAAAGAATAAAGCAAAACACGAGATCTCACCTCGGAGGAACCTCTAACTTCAACTTTCAAATTTGGATGTGACGCACGTAGTTTGTACTTTCCTGCACCCCCAGATTGCTATAGTTAAAACAATGATCCCTACCATAAAATGTAAGAGAATAATACAAAGAAAATCCTTTGAGAAAATTTGAAGTGTCTTCAAACTGGGCAAATTTACTGCTGCATCACCAGAGATAAAGTTGTGGGTGGTTAACTCGCCAAGTCTGTGGGTTGATTATTTCTGTGTCAGCGTAGCTTTTAGGTAAGCAAGAAACTTTTGCATCTAAACTAAGGGAAGTGATGGAGGTGAATAATTTTCCCTTAAAAAATGCATTATTTACCATTTTCTTGTCAATGTAACTTTTCTTTAATTACAGCAATTTTCTTTTCACAGGATGGCTAAAACCATGTCCCCTTTATTGAGTGCAACCTAGCAGGTTATATGCAAAAAGCTTACGATGCTCAAGTAATGGAATTTCCCTTAAGATAGTATGATTGTATGAAGTTACCTTTTGATTCAATCTGAGTCATAATAAATCAAACTCTAAGGGCATTAAGGAATTTTTAAAATAAATTCCGTATTTAATAATGAAGCTCATTAAGGAATTGGATAGAACTTTACTTGACAAATCTCTTTTCAGCTTTAAGTTGAATTTTAAGAACACCTGGTAAAGCTAAATCAATTTTTAATGAGTAAACATATTTAGAAAGTAAGACACTACTAGTCCCTTTTCATCTATTATACATCTAAAGATACATGATTATGACTGCATTGAATGTAATGTCATTTAAAAGGTGGAGACATAATGGGGAATTGGAAAGTAAAAAAAAAAAAGGTAATGGTTGGAAAGATTGCTCAGGTTTATACAAGTATACATAAGAAAACAATATAAAAATGCATATAAGTACTCATGGTAAGTCTACTGACATTGAATCTTAAGATTACAAATGTGGGTAGAAAACACACATGAATGCCAACTAACAGAACCTAAGTGTGACTGAGTGAGATCTCCAGACCTGGAATAATGTTTGTGAACAGGTAGCTGCCCACTGCACTTGTGAAAGTTGAAGAAACAAGATCATCTGAAGGTGATAAAAGTTCTACTTTTATATTGGAAGGTCCACCATCTTTCAAGGAACAACTCTCTCCACCAACAGCTCCCGTAACTCTTCCAGATATGGTGAACCTACAAAAATATGAAATCACTGGGAGATAAGATACAGCAAACGTAGCAACAAAAACACATTAACTGTCAAAACAATTCTGAACTAAATAATGTAGCCCATGTAGAAAAGACAAACCCCGTGAATTGAAAATTAATATCTGCATTTGCATTGCAACCATTATGGTCAATGACAACAGGAACCTGCAATTACAGACTCGAGGGTGAGCACATACAATATACAAACCCTATAAAGATACGATCTGGAGAAACGAGAAAAAGAAGAAAATCTGTTGTGTGGTACAGAAGAATCATGATAATTAAAAATCAAATTGGTAACCTTATCAGGGTCCCATGACCATCCTTCAGGTCCCTTTATTTTGATCACGAAAGAACCCTGTAGACAAAAAATGATCACAACATGAGAGCATTAATAAACAAAAAAAAGTAGAAAAATAGAAGTAAATAAATACACCAAGAGCTGCAATAAAAATGAAATAAGAAACTATGTAATTATAAATCCCTCACAGGTTTTAGATTCAGGGCGAGATTTGTTCAAAACTCAACCACAGCAAAATAAAATGGAATATCAATGCACCACTAAAAACTATGCACTTTGACATAAATATGCCTTACTTAATTTTGATAAATATGCCTTCACCATTGAAAAATAGTATCCAATTATTATTCAACTTGTCATGCCTCTAGCAAGAACAGAATAAAAAACACGAAGACCAAGAAACAGATCATATCATTATTCCAGACATTACCTTATCATAGACTGGGATAAAGTAGTAACCATTCGGAGCACATTGAGTACTGTCCTTCACCAATCCATCCACTGTGCGAAGCTCGACCTACAATTGCGTATAGATTCCATCAACATAATATATAAAAAAAAAAATCCCAACTGCACCTCATTCAGTAAGATTACAAGTTCTTCACGTGTTAATCTGCGTCGATTGCTGAACTTAACTAAACAGAAACATCTCCTTCCTTTGTGTTTTACACTGTTTTATTATAAACCTATGATTCTAACACTGTTCATTATATAAGCAAGTCAAAATTACATATAGAGGAACTAAAAGTGCATCTCCTGTACTTCATCGATATATATATATAGAGAGAGAGAGAGAGAGAGTTGAATTTACCGAATTGCTGATCAAGTGTGAGTAAAATCAAAATCATACCGTGATGTGAGAGTAATCCAACTTCGCATCGGAAGATTTCCTTGACTTGATCAAATATGAACTTGCCTGAAACAATGAAATCCAGATGCTCTCAGTAACTAAAAGAATTGAGCATTTTGTCTAAGTAACTTCAGATCAATGAATCTTTGATTTCGTCAAGATCGATCGAAGAAATCCAAAAAGAAAAAGAGTGTGTGTGTGAATTTTAGTCTAGTAATGGAGATTGAAGTAAAAGATCGAACTCATCACCTCGACAAATCCGCCACAACCTTGGATCGAATCTGCGACAGCTGAAGTTGCAAGAATCGAAATAAACAAACAGATCAAAATACTTCTAAGCGCCATTAATTTTAGATCTGGAGAGAAGAACAGATCGACTACTCTGTTCTACTCTGCTCTACATGTGGAGGATCTCACGCTCGGAGATGAGGGTTGCGGTAATGGTTTTTAAGTCCTACTACCGAAGGACTGTATGCAGTGATTGGGAAATGAGAAAAACAGGAAGTTTGCGTTGTTATCATGAGGATGACGTCTTCCCTATAATCAGAACTGTCAATATGTTTTTATTTGGTGGAGATTGGATCAAACGGTAGTGCTATAAACTTTCAACGAAGCCCTTGGCTATCCATCCTCACCACATGCACTTGGCAAGTGTACGTTAGATGTCCAAACGTGCTACGCGCGCATCCCTAATGTGTTTAGCGCATGACAAACTCATTTTTTCTCTTCACACGCGTTGTCAAAAGCAACGCGTTATTATTAAGAGAAATAAGATTGCAGGTGGTCTCATTTGGAGACGACCTCTTGACTGATGTGATCTGAAAGTTAAGAAGATCATCACCACAAAAAATCAGCCCTTAGATCATCTCTACATGGCACACGAACGCGTATAAGAATAAAGTGAGTATTAGGTGGGCCCACTAGTCAAAGCTAGAAAGCTCTAGCCCTTTCCTCTGGTATAATTAACTCTCAAAAGTCAAAGCTGGGAAGTTCTAGCCCCTTCCTCTTCTATCTTCTTCGTCACTTTTTCGTTATCAACGTTTTTTTATTTTTTTCTCTGCAAAACTGCAAACTAGGTTGTTTACCGTTTGATGCCGTTAATTTCCTTGCAATTCCAAAACTTCTAAATAGTTAGTTT
>MVGT01003949.1:95541-115602 GCA_002174775.1 Macleaya cordata
CCCCCCCCAAAGAATTAATTCCGCGGAAGTGGTGGAAATGAACATATTTTCGCGGAACACATTTCCTTACTATCAAACACATACCAATGCTTTTACAAAACACTAAAACCTTTTGGACCGACCATTTTACAAAAGTGGTGCCCAATGCTTATGTGACATGGTGGGACCCACCACTTTTCTCTCACAAAAGTGTTTTGAAGGGGCTTCTAAACTATATGACAGTGGACCAACCATGCCACATAAGCATTGGGCACCAATTTTGTAAAATGGTCGGTCTAAACAGCACTACTGTTTACAAAACCCATGCTAGACGCTTATGTGGCAGGATGGGACCCACCACTTTTCTCTTTTCCAAAAATGTTTTGAAGGAGTTTGCAACTTATGTGGTAGTAGGACCCACTATACCACATAAGTGTCGGGTATTAGTTTGGTAAAACCATCGGTTCAGAAAGCACTACCGGTTGACGGTTATGATGTTTTTCTTACCATATAAATCACCATTTTATGCGGGAATCAAACCTATCCAAAACTTCTAACACCCTCAAATCAGCTTACGAAAAATTATAAAATTTTTTATTTTTTATAGACCGTTAATTTACAATAAACTTTTAATGGGGTTAGGACTTTTAGAAGGGTTGATTTTTGGATATGATGATCTACATGGCGAGGTGAACATCATGAACGAAAATCAACCCTTGAATCATCTATCAACTTACCACAGTTTTACACTTTACTTACACATATTCTAAGACCTACTCAAAAGAAACTTCAAATAAACAACCTCTTTTATCCTCCATGTTTTAAGTCAGAATTTAAAAAAATACCAATTATGTCCCCTTTATTTTATTAATTCACCTCAGTTTTACACTCCACTTACACATACTCAAGGGACCACTCAAATATAATCCAAAGGTTGATTTTATGTTAGGATGATCTTATCAGTATGAGGGTGCTATGGGTTATCTCCGTAAGAGTTTCCATGCAAATTAATTTAGTCGTAATAGTTGTGTATGTCCATATATTTCTTTTATTTTCTTTATCTTTCTTCTATCACATTCTTGCAAATTCCACCCCACCGATTTTTTATGGTCATCTTATTCATATACTTCGTATACACTCCTCAATAGGGCTAGACTAAAGATGAGCCAAGGTCTGATCGATTTTATTTTGTGCCCATGATTTCCAGCTTACATGGGTCTCCACTTCATTTAGATTCTATCAACTCATAAGTCATTTCCAAGTGGTTGTAGTGGGGCGTAGTTTGCCGACAGCATGTATGAAGGGCCAAAATAGGTTTGTCGAGGGATTGCCACATGTACGTAGTGCGTGTGTGAGGTACATGGGGATGTTCGGTGTATCTAAATTCTCAAAAATCAAGTAATAATAAAAAGTATAAATTCATAAGCGTTATGCATGTGCATTGCATATGTTCCTTATGCTGGGAGTAACTATGGGGAGAGAGGAAGAGATAGAGAGAAAATAGTAGGGAGAGGGGGAGAGAATCAAAAGAGAATATGAGAAAATAAAAGATTAAATGGAGGAAATTGTGGGAGAGAGATTTAAGGAAGTGACGAGAGTTTAGAGTAGACCTGACAACGGGTTAGAGTTAGGGTCGGCCCTAGGCGGGTAGGCGGGTTATCGGGTCAAGATTGGTAAACCCTAACCCTAACTCATTTATTAAACATGTCAATTTTTTAACCCCTGACCCTGACTTGTTTAACATTTTTTCATATAAAACAAGGAAACGGGTTAGGGTCGACCCTAACCATAACAAGATTCTTTAGTAACGGGTCGGAAATGCTCAACCTTAACTTGTTTAGTAATAGGTCGAGTTAGGGTAGGGTTTGGTGGATTGGGTTAGGGTAGATTGGCGAGTCACAGGTCAGTTTGCCAGATCTAGTTGAGAGGGTATTTGGCAACCTTAAAAAAAGAAGCAAAAGTGCTTATGAGAAATCAAATATAAAGAGAAACTTGTATAGTAAAGTACTGACTTATAAGTTAAAGAAAATGATAAGCTATTAGGTGTTACGCCGTACTCGAGAATAAGGAACTTTGGAGAAGTAAAAAAGTAATAAAAAATTACTTAAAAAAGAAACAACTTTAGTATGAAATGTCCATATGTCTAATTTTGAGGGGCAAAAAGTTCAATAATATCCCTATTTATTTTATGAGAAAAAAGTATTTAAGAATTTTAAATGTAAAAAACCTAAAAATAAAGTAATCGGCTAGATAGACAGATACAGGCACCCTAGTAATTAGCAGTACTTAGTGGAATGGCCGCCGGGTACCCATCAACGTTACACACCTCGTCGTCGACCTCGATCCATAGGTACTTCTAATATCGTATGTCCTTCATATTAATATTCACGTGCCATTAATATACAATGGTATCATAAAGTTTAACAAAAATGAAAGAATATTTAAACATGCGATCCAAGGTCACAACACCAACAACACAAGATATGGTGAAGGGTCCAAATACACCGTTTCATATCATACCCATATTTACAAACAAGCTTACAAAACAAAGGCCATTGCTTGTTGGCATCCCCTTCATACTTATTCCCAACTATATACAATAAATATTTAAGCCAACTACTTCAGAACCCTACTTTCATGAAAAAATAAATCCACCCATGCCCTTACAACCAGTTTTCCAGTAACTAGGGTTTTCTTTCTTATTCTATCCTCTTTGATCTTTCTCCACTTCTATTCCCCTAGATTTGTGAGCTTTGATGCAAACATATAACCTCCTGCACCACCAACTGAGAGGGAGAGAGAGAAAGATGAAAACTACAACTTTTACAGCTTTTGTTCATTTCTTTTTCTTTGCAAGTTTTTTTTTGTCTTCTTGTTAATCAGAACCAACCTAGCTGACATTGTCTGGATTGCCCCAATCATCCTTAGCAAAAAGACCCGACATCTTCAAATCTACTAGTCTACCACTAGTACTCTAGAGAGAGAAACAGATCATCACCAAAAACTTCAAACTCTCTCTTTCTTTTCTCTCTCTCTCTCTCTCTCTCTCTCAAGTCTTAACAAAAGAAAAGAAGAGAGACTGCACACGAGACCCTGAAAAAGAAACTCATTCTGACCCCTCCATGCGCCCATCCAGTAGTCATCTATGGTGTAGCTTTTGATGCATGAGTTGGAAAAATAATCCAGGTTGCAGGTTACTCAGTACTCATTCATGAATTTCTCATCAGATATACAATTAGCTTCAATGGTACATGATTTATTTTGATATATTGCTCTTTTTTTTTTCTTTTTTTTTCTAAGTTACCTCCATTTCTAATGCAAACATAGTAGCTGGTAATATGCCTTTCTGATTTCAGGAAATTAAAATTTCCTCCCTTGACCTTTGACTATTGATTAAGTCTGAATATAAATGACCAGATTAATTTAACAAAAGAGATAGGTTCAACACCAACTTAATTTAAACATAAGTCAAAAGGTCACTGTAGGAAATTAGAATTTTTAAAATTTTAATCTTGAAGTCTAACTTAATATGCTATATTAATGGAGGAAAGTTATTAAAAAAGAAAGAAACCCTAATGAAAATGTAACCAACTGTGCAACAAGGAAATAAGATTTTTTTTTTTTTTTTTTTTAAGAATGCATAGAGAAATTGAGGTTTAGTCAAGTCATATGATGGAGCTGTAAAAAACTGAGCCAATGGTTCTTTCGCATAGGTATTGAGTTTTTCATGGGTTTTGGGATTTGGGTTTCTAGGGTTTTGGGTCTGTTGGAATGGGTCTGGTTTAGATTTTTCATAAATGGAGCAATTGGATCTGAAAACTGAAGAACTGACAGAATATATGTATAGTTAAGTATATATATAGTACATGATAGTAATTAAGGTCTTAATTTCTTTCTTTTATGCTTTTGGCCTTTTGAATGATCAACAAAAGATTGCAGACCTGAATGAGAGTGGGTACATGAAGGAGTTTGAGTAAGTGAAACGGATAATTTGACTGTTCTCCAAGGGTCTTCCATCATTGACCAAACAATCATCATGAGAGAGCCTCTTGAAGATCTTTGGATTAACTATCCTTGCTGAAGCAAACCAGCCACAATGAACATGTATATGTGAAGGTGCACAACTAGACATACATGTGTTCACAATCTGAACTATGTATTGTGGGATCCCTGATGATGATGAATCTTTGCTCTGAGATATGCTTATATCTTTGTTTGTACAATCTTCTGAAATGGGAAAAAAAAAAAAGGGTAAATAATTTAGGACAAACCCATCTCAAAATAGATAAAAACATGTTAAATGCATATATAGAACACAAATTAATGATCAAAATTAAGAAAAATTAAGCTGTAAAAAAACCAAGAAAAATGGAGAGAGATGAAGGTTGTTTTTGTTCATTACCAGTTGCCAAAAGCTTCCTGCTGTTTCTTGAGTGTATTACTTCAGATTCAAGATCATGAGCTGGTGATGATGTTTTAATGGACGAGTTAGAATCTTCATTGACTTGATGAAGAACCATGTTTGTGGTACCTATATATAACAGAGAAAATAACATCAGCTTGTCTTGAAATGGATTCCTAAAATTTGTTATAGACTGTTGATCTTAGATGGAGATAAACCCAAATAGTGAAAATTTGAAGAACAATTAATTAAAACTACTAGTAGAATATAAAGCCAATAAATTCAAACCTGAATTTAGTTTAATGTTGCAGACAAGTATGATGAGCACCATCAAGTAACGGAATAAGAACATTTTAAAAGCACCCATTTGAAGATTCTTTAATTATGTGTTGAAGAACTAGAGAATAAAGACTTCAAAAGATGAAGTTTTGTTGGAGTAATCTGGTAGTTTTCCCTTCTCATATGTCGTTATACCATGATACCCATAAATCAATTTTCAATGATAGAAGAGAGAGAGAGAGAGAGAGAGAGAGAGAGAGAGAGAGATGTTTTTATAAGGTCGGTGGTGAATCAATAGATATACAAAGGTGATGGGGCCATGGGAAACGACTAAGTACTGGAAGGCAGGCCGGCAGAAGAGCTAGAGAGAGAGAGAGAGAGAGAGAGAGAGAGAGAGAGAGGACCACCAACTAATACCTATATATGATTTTTCATTCTAAACAGTTCTGATCCTCCACCCTGCACCTAAGTTTCTACTTTATAGTTGCTTAGACTACAGAAGAAATACAGCAGTCATTTAATGCATAAGACTAAAAGCTTGTTTCCTTCACTGTAAAAAGCTCAATATTGCATTCAAATTATCTGAAGTACGGCCATGTTAGCTATATGTTTGACAGCTAGGTTAACGAAAACCCATTGTAGAATTAAGAGCTTATTATAATTTGAACTAAAACAAGGCCAATTTTGACTTTGAGTGGTTCGCGCTTCAGTTTTCTTTCCATGATTTCACTAATTTTTTTTGAGCTAGAAAAAGGATAGAAGATGCTTTTATTTACAGGGGAGGGTCGGATTTACATTAATTTTTTATGGGGTTATTTGAGCAAGGCTAGTCATACACCTCAAACCCACCAAAATTTAGTTTGGGTTTGAGATTTAGGGGTAGGGCACGGCCAGTGGGATGAATAGCATTACCGCGGAACATTTTCGCGTCGCGTAAATGTTACGCGAGAAAATTAAACTTAGATTATTATAATATATATTATATTATTATAATATTAGAAAATGAATGAAATGAAATATTTTGGCGAGAACTTTAATTTTAGAATATTATAATATATATTATATTATTATAGTAATAGAAAATAAATGGAATCGCGAAACATTTTCGCGAGAACTTTAATTTTAGAATATTATAATATATATTTGATTTTCATATCGCGGAACATTTCTGCGTCGCGTAACCTTTACGCACATACCCTTAAGCCCTAAACTGCACACCAAAGGGTTTTGGGATACCCACTGGCCTTGATAATTTGTTGACTTTGGGGTTTTGAGGTGCCCACTGGCCGTGCTCTTAGAAGTTTTAGAAATGGGGGTGATTTTACGTGGTGATGGTCTGTATGGTGAGATATCATCTTCATATGCACCTTGGTGTCATCTTTTTTGTAGGCTTCACTGCATTAAAACAAAGTATCATCTTCTACAAAAAGTATATTGATTACATTATATATTTATCTTTTTATGGGAAAAAATTTTCATTTTTTAATTTATTTATTGATTACATTTTGAATTTATCATATTTTCATGGCTTTATTCTATTTATTAATTGCCACCACCTATACATCCCATTTAGTACCCAACTCCTAGCGACATCAAAACAAACTCGGTTAATCCGATTCCTAATTGCACCAAACAATGAAAAAAATATTATGATTTCTAGGAATCACATTTTTTTTATCGATAAAACAAACAATATATATTAGAATAGAAGAATATACTAGAGATATAAAACAAGAAAGAAAGTAGAAGAATATTTCTAGGAATCACATTCCATCCTATGATCCAAACGTGGACTTTCTACACATTTTGGCAATGTGTGAGTAATTTATCACCAAAATTTTCAATGTGTCATGTAGTCCTAAGTCCTAACACAACACTTCAAATTCTCATTTATTCAATCTGAAACCCAATCAATGGGTCATGTAGTCCTAAACAACACTTCATGAATTTTCTATGGGTCATCAGTCTTTCTATCTCTCTCTCTCTCTAAAAACAGGCCTATTTATCTTCCTCTTGAATCTTGACCAAACAGCAGGGTTTTAGAGAGAGAAAGGGAAGTGAGTCCATGAAACCCTAAGCTGTAAAACTACTAAAATGATAGCTGAGGGAGCAGAAGTACTACCACCCTAGGAACCTGGAGATGCTAACCTTACATAGGAAATGGTAGGTAGGGATAGACCCCCTCTCCCCCTCCTCCATCCCTCCCCTGTCATTTCAGTGTCTGAAAATAAAAAAAGTTAAAAAACTTACCATTTTTGCTAAAGAAACCTGCAAAGATCCAACCTTTTTTTGGGGCAGTTTACTTCTATTGCCCCTTGGAGAATAAACTTGCCCTAGATTGGTCTCCCCTGTACTTCTCCAAATTGGTATTAACCCCTTTGACTCTCTCTCTTTATCTTCACTAACTCACAAAATAGGGTTTTTCAAAACAATCCCATCCATATTCCCACATACGTTTTTTTTGTCTATGTGACATGCACCCCAAATTTAATTAGAATTAAACATCAGCAAAACCAAGCAATTACCATAATTTTGAGGCATTGTTATGTTTTGAATTCTGTCAACGATTATGAACCAAGTCAAGGGGTCTTTTACCAATTTCAAAATGCTATTTTAGAGTTTGGTAATAATAGGTTTTCTTTGAGGGGTAGTGTTGTAACTTGATGTTCTAAAAAACTTGCCTGCATGTCTATGTCCATCCTTGCTTCAAACCTTGTAACCACTGCTAAGAGAAACAAAATAAATATAAGGAAAAAGAGATTTTGTGGGGGCCAAAAAATAGATATTGTGGTCCCCTCTTTTTTTTTCTTTTTTTTTTCAAGCAAGTCAAAAAAAAAAATTTCTTAATTTTATATGATAAATAGTCAAATTATGCACCTTGGCTGTAAGCAGAAGGCTCAAGGGAAAGCAGGAATGAGTTTGAGGCTTTGAGCAAGTCATCTTGTTGAGTAGAAAAGAAAGCTGGAGTTGGATTCTTGCCAACTCCATGGAGTTAAAAAGGATTCTATATTCCAGAAAAGGGAATAACAGGAATTTATCTATCTATTTTTCCTATGCATATGCTACAACTTCTGTCCATTTATAGTGAATTTTTATCATTTAAAAATAGGTGTAATTTACGAAGATGTGTAAAATTCATATATTCACCGTCATATTCACCTTGCTGTTAAGATTGTTGTACGTTTAGAATTATCGCCTTAATTATTAGTTATTTTAGAAGTAACAAACTTTTTTCTTTAAACTCTCTAGCTCTCATGATCTAGGGGTACTATCACCCAGGGGCGGAACCAGAATTTCAAGATAAGGGTGGCCAAAGAAATAATAGTGTTTTTCAAAGGTGGCCATTAGGTTAAAATCAAAAAAATTTAGCCTTACATATAAACAATCACTAAAGTACTAAAGAGAAATCCAAAAACATAGGGGTGGCCATGGCCACCGTGGGTCTATATGTGGCTCTGCCCCTGCTCTCACTGCTATACGTCTATATGGTACTACTCTGTTATATACCTAGGCTTTTAATTTAGTAGTTTAGGGTCCTAAAGAGAAAGAGAGAACATAGATACTTTTATATTGTAATGCAAGAATTGTTTTCTCAAGAATGTGATTTTATTCATTTGTTCAAGCTACTTGATAACCCCAAAATTGGATTCTCATAAATACAATAATACTTATCATATTATTCATTATATATAATATATCTAAGTCCTTATTTGAATATTGACGAATTGAATTTTTTAATATCCAAATCCGAATTAAAAAATTTGAATCCGAAATTAAATTTTGAAATTCGGATTTTAGACTACCCATTCACACCCCCATATAGGTAAAAAAAAAAAGTTAAATAAGTTGAACTGTTTGCTATTCCGTGCACCATGACACGTGGGAAGGAAGCCACGATTGTACGTACGTACGAGACAACGACCTGCTATTGCCAGTTCCTCGATATCGGTTGTACGCCGAGATAGATGCTGTTGGTTCTACGTTCTATGAATTATTACTGACCGGGAGATGTACTATTTTTATCTGTAATTTTTTTGTTGTTGTTAAAAAGGCGGGACGAGAAAATTAAATAGGAGGCGGCGGACGGACGGTTGATGATCAGGGTGTTAATCCGTAATTCGAGGAATATGAGTACCTCCTGTTCTTCAACCCGACAACATCTCTGATATTACGTGTCTGATCCTCCAATTTTAGTTTTGGTCTCTTTATTATATTTATTTATAATTTATTATTAAAATAAATAAGATCGAATACTCTTTGCAATATCCTCCAGCCACTGTTCCCGCGTATTCCAGCTCGATCAACAGGATTTTATTATGGAAAACAGCATGAAGATTGGGGTCTGCCAACACCAACAAAAGCAAATTCGGTGGTGTCTAATTATCTACAACCAGGGCCTGTCAATTTTTAGGGCCGCGCCTATAGAAAAAACTCATAGATTAGAGCTTTGAAGATTTAACCAAATGATTCCACCCCCAAACCAATTAGGCCAGCTCACCCCCAGTATATTTGGGCTTGATAGTTTGTTGAGGCCCATCAAGGATTGATGCCAGCAAGTTTTAAAGTTAGAACTGTGCCTCTAGATGGTAGTTTAAATGAATGTTTTAAAAATCGGACCGGTAATCGAACCGAAAAAGCTAGTGGGTTGGGTCAATCTGGTTCAACCAGTATAAATGGAGCATTTGAGGAATTTTCAGATATGGATTTTGGTGAGTCAGCTAATGGTCGTGTTGTTGCGGCTTTTGATTCTGGTATGTAAGCTTTTATTGGCAACCGGTATTTACTTGTTCATTCGGTTGAGATTAGACACTGTTGCACGTTCAATTGACTCGTAGGGGTGTCAATAGGTACCCTTTTATCCTTTAAACTAATGTTTTAAAAATTACATTGGTAATCGAACTAGAGAAGCTAGTGAGTTCGTAAATAATGATATTTGAATTGGTGTAAGTGGCATAGTTAGTCCCACTGCATGATCAATTGGAAAAACTCCAAAACCACTTTTGAAAGTGGATACCACCTGCCACATCAGCTTTTGACACAATTTTTTTGATTTTTGATCTTTCCAAAAATCGTTTTCAAAAAATAAAAAATAAAATCTAAGAATAATTACACCCCACTTCATCTTCTTCACCTTCACTACCGCTTCCACCTCCATCACATAAAGAGAAGAGTGAGAGACGAGACGAGAGGAGTAGTGGAAGCAATGGTTTTAGTGATTGGGACCGTGGAAAATATGATGGTGATATAGTGAGTATATTTTTTGTAGAGGCAATGGTTGAGAGGCAGTTGGTGGTGGTGGTGTTTAATAAAATAAAAAAACTATTATTTTATTATTAAAAATTATGATGGCTTATAGTGTTTGGTAGGATACCTAATATCACTATATGAGCAGATGGTTAGTTTGTTTATCTTTAGAAACTATGAAAGATATTTTATTTAATTAATTTTTTTATTAAATGGGGTTCTTAGATACACGATTTTGACACAGGGTATAAACACTTATTATTTACTGTTGGATGTAATAATTTAATGATTTGAAGTCATGATCTTTTCACTTCCTAAATTAAAAAGACAAATTTAGATGACTAGATCCAATAGCCTCACAACTGGATTTGTTATGGTTCGAATTTATGTACAACACCAGGATTGAAATTAAGCAGAGCTGTTGTTTGGCAAAATATAGTTCTAGTCCAGAAAGGAAACTACATCCAAACAATACTAAATCCAACTAGGAGGCTACAAGATTACACTATTACCCTTACTTTCTAATGAAGTTTGTGGTTTGCCAAACAGCCCGAGAGAACAGAAAGTGGTCGCATGCATTCAGCTTTTTCTGGGGGTAAATCGGTCATTGTGCAAATCCAGAAACGAAGTTATTGCGGGAAGGTCAGTTAAGAAAATACATCAGAGTGAGAGCAAAGCTTCGATGGCTCTAATGGATGAGGTCATGGCTAGGGTTTAGTGTTAGGGTTAGGGTTTTATCTATAAGATAGTGTACCATCCCAAAACCCTATCGAGCTTCAAGTTTCCACTCGATTAGATGCTCTTGATATCGTCTGCGATGGATTGAGGTTTCTCGAACTCTTTTCTTGTGTGGCATTGAACTGAAGAAATCAAACCTCTTATCTCTTTCGTTCGATAGGGTTTTTCCGAGAATGGAAGACATGGAGGATGATTTCGGTGATCTTTACGCTGATGTCGAAGTTCAAGTAAGTTCTGCATTCAAAGAAGTATCAAACTTTAACCCGTTGTATATAATACAGGAGAATGAAAACGTGAGAAGTAATATTGCCGAAGGGGGTTTTCATTCTGATTCTAACTTTAATAAAGTTGATTTAGCAATGCCGAAGGATGAAAAAACGATTCCTGATGACTCAAAAACATTGGGTATGGAAGCAAATGGTGAAAAGGATTTAATTTTGGATAATGGAAGTGATAGTGAGGATGATTTGCATATTCTTTTGAATGAAGAGGATTGTCGGATGTACCCTGCTCCTCATGATGCGAATGTGAGGAATATGGGAATGGTAGAAAGACGTGACGATGAAGATGATGATTTGGTGAGTGTTACGGAGGCCGATAAATCGAGTAAAGATATGAAACGAGTCGAAAAGTTGCAGTTGTTGAGTGATGGACTAGAACAGAGTTCTGCTGGTCAGGTTGGGGAAAGAGGAAATGGAATGAAGTGTAGTTATTCGGCGCAATATTCCCAGTATAAGGTAGGGAAAATGATCCTTTGTAAAAAGATGTTGCCAATGTACATATTATAGACTTGTTTTCTCAATGAAAGTTGAGCTTATGTTATATGAAAGTTGTTTTGAGTTCAATTCATAAAGAATACATCAACAAGAATAGGGTTGGATGTTAGTATCATGTTTTGTGAGCTAATTGTCGCTATAGGAGAGCTGTTAATAATATATTTACTGATGGTATGAATGAGAAAATAAAATATTATGTATTCTGATTTGAGACAATGAGAAAACAAAAACTTGAATTGGTTGGGTTTCACTCTCAAGTTTGCAGTTGGGAAATTTACATATTTCTTTGCAGACAGTAGAGTGGACTTCTATGCGCATTTTTGCATTCTCACCTCGATATGTCATTATGCATATGAGCTTGCTGTTATTTTTCTCTCCATTCTTGAACATTAGTAACGATGTTGCCTTGCTTGAGCTTGTTTGTCACTGCCTGTACAACCTGAGTATACATTCTGATTGGGATGCTCTTGTGTAGTACTTTAGGCCCCACACAACAGCATTTCCAAGTATTGCAAAACCGAATGGAGCTGGGGTTGCTGTTTCCTTCTCATCGTCCCTGTCTGGTAGAAGTGATTGGGATTTGAATGGGTTCAATCACTCGGTGGGATCCAATACAGCCTTTCCAGTTGTTTCCCAAGGACGTGATTTCTCTCTTCCCCGGTATAGGTAAGATCTGCTTCTACGTATTGCCTAGTCTTGACGTCTTGTGTAAAGCTGTTTGTTTGTTTTTGTTTTTCATTTTTCCATCATGTGATTAATTGTGTTTTTGTGGTTAACAGTAACATGCATGTGAAGGACTCATTGTCTTTTCGCTTTATTTTTATTTTTATCCTAAATTTAATTTCTTTAATGACATAATGTTGGAGGCATGTCTTGATATTTCGTGCAGGACTATATTTGATGTAAATATTGAAACTTTTGAAAGGAAGGCATGGAGGCATCCTGGAGTAGATATTACAGATTTCTTTAACTTTGGCTTGGATGAGGAAAGTTGGAAGCACTATTGCAACAACATGGTACTTGAGGTTATTTTAGGATGAGTTTTTGAAGCAAATTTAATTCTGATAATATCTAAGGTGGCCAACTGTTAGACCAACTGATCTACCTGCATGGATGTATCTTTAGTGTGCTGCAAATGCTGGTATGCTGAAGGTAGACTAACCTTAGGTCTACCTAGTGGCTACCTTAGATGTCCTCTTTAAATAACCTATGAAAAATGTATTCTTATTTTGATTTTTGTATCAGGAACAATTCCGGCAGCAAGCTACCATGCTGACCAAAATTCCTATCCATGGGCCTAATCAGGTGGGTTATTCAAATAGTAATGTGTGAAGTAGGTGTTTGCGCAGAATCCAATTATATAAAGTTTAGAGGTCTTAACATCTAAATGCTTTAACATTTATTTTTTATTTTTTTTATAGGCATTTGAAGCTGAATTTGGGCATGAAACTGTAGCTCCGGAAGTTGTGGCTGGGGACCTTATCGCACAAAGTGGTAATAGTGGTTTAAGGCTGCTAGAAATAGTGCGTATAAATTCTTGAACCTTCTTTTTTATTTCCATTTTCTTTTTTAACTTTTTCCTTTTCATTTGTTATTCCTCAATCAAATGTCCTATAAGTCTTTATTTGGTTTTAAACTCATTTATTATTGTCTAGCCAAAAGGCAGAGCAATTCAGGTTGAAGGTGGTGGCAGTTGTGAACGCCGACCATCAATGGATATAAGGCGCTCGCGAAACCGAGATTCTGATGTTGTGATACAGGTGCGTAACACTGTAAGTTGTCCACGTTCTTTCACAGCAGGCGTCCTTGTCTACATTACTTATTGCTGGGTGGTGCAGATTCCTGTGCAGGATTCCAAAGAATGGTCCCCTAGTTCAAGCAGGGAAGAACAAGGGTATGTAGATACTACTATGGTGGAGGGATCCGAGAATGGAGGTTCTGATTTGGATGATAACCGAGATGGGCATTCCATGGAAGTTATGGATGAATATAGCAGAAGATTTGATCCCAAAGACCCTGGAGCGCGCCCTCTGACGAGGTCAGAATCCTCATTCATATGATAAATTTATTTCTTATAAATTCCCCGTCATTATTGGCAATCCCCTCAGAACATGTATTTACTTAGTTTAGGTTTTATATAATATTTATCTCGTACGCAAAGTCTCTTTTTAACGCAACATAATACTAGGTTGTATTCTGACTGCATGAGTGCATTAGTTCAATAACTTTCAGTTGAAATTGTCGGAAAGGAGTCTAATTGCTTTACTTTCTTAGCAGTGCTTCTTATAACCTGCATAATTTTTCTTGTTTAGGCCTGTTAAAAGGTCTTATAGAGATGCATGGATTTTCTGCCATAGTCTTGCATTTTATAATTCATAGTACTGTCTTGTTCAAATTCTGTTTTTCTTTATTGTTCTCTAAGTTTTTAAGTAAGATGCTTTAGTTCCTTATAGGCATATACAGTATCTGCTACTAATGTGGTGCATTTATTTTAGTGCACTTAACTACTCAAGGTTTAAAGATTGATTCTCAAGTTTTCGTTGTTTGGGTTTCTTAGCCTCCTGGGTAGTAATATAGAAATGATTGGTTTGATGGAAGATATTTACTTTTGTGTGAGTCTATGCAGGTTTTTCTCTGAAAGTTTCTGACAATCTTCATTTCTTGTACTGAATTGATCAGGTGCTCCGAACACCCACTTTGTCTAGATCCTGATATTCAAGGAAATGACCAAATCCTTGATGTTGATGGGTGTCACCATCAGAAGGTGAGAGGATATGTTTCTGAGGAAGTCACTGAAGCAACGGAAACACGTATGGGCGCCAAGGAAGGGGTTAACAAGAATCCTATTAAAGCAAGAGCATGTGTATCAGAAGCTGAATCATCACTTGGTGATCAGATTCAGCCTAGTTTTAGTCCATCCTATCTTGATAGCAAATCAGAAGCATCCAAAGCTGGAGGCGACATTGATATGGAAGATGCTAGAAAACTTGCAAAGATGCCATCAATGAATTCTATCACTGGGTTGCCTGAGTCGATCACTTCTGATTCTTATTACCAAAAGGAGTCGGGGAGCAATGAAAGTAAAACAGAACGACCAGTTGGCTCCAAAGATGATTCTAAAAACCATCTCATGCAAGTTGAGCATAATTCCCATAGTAGGATGAGACTGTGCAGTGTGGCTGAATTGAAGATTCATTCAGATGATGATGAGCCTTCCCCCCTTTCTGATAGAAAGGGTTGGTATGATAGGAATCACTTGACAAAGGTCTATGGGACACGGAGGGAAAGGAAGAGCAATTATGACTTCAATGATGGAGAAGATATGTCTTTGTACAGAGAAACCGAAATATCAGTTGGTTACCGCAATGGAAGGTTTACCAAAAAGCAGGTCAGGAATGCTGGAATTCAGAGGAAAGGATACCCACACTTCAGAGATGAAGTCAATCCATATCTCAGAAGGCACAGGGACGAAAGAGAGTATTTTTTTAGAAAAAGAGATGCTGGTAGGGACAATGAAAATGAAGTAATGGAAAGAGAGCTTTATCTTTGTGAAAAAGGACACACTAATGGGGGAATCAGTGGTGTTACTCAAGATGAATCTATACGGTCTAGTTCAGAGAATTCCTCCCTCTACAGAGATGAGGAAAGGTATCGTTGGCAGACAAGGAAAAGAGATGATGAATATGGGTTCAGAAAGGGAATAGAAGTTGATGATTTTGTGTTTGAACATAGGTATAAAGAGGAAATTTATCAAGAAAAGTATGGAAGACATGTACCATATGATGGTAGAGAAAGGGACTACTCTCAAGAAAAGTATGACAGAGATGGACCCTACGTTGAAAGAGAAATAAAGAGATGTGACAGAAGAGAGAGATATGGTGGCAATTCATGCTTTGACGATTATAAGTCATGGAACATTGGGGGACGTGATGATGAATGCTGGAGGCGTTCTGATCATGAGTCTTTCCCCCCTTATTCTCATAGAGAATCTTACATTTCAAATGAGAGAGGGTACCATGATACTACTTCACCAGGAAATGATCTGTTTGACTCGAGGAGATCAGATGGAAGAAGTGTGGATAATTGGACACGTATACACTCTGAGAAACATAGAAACAGTAGTTGGTTTGATCCCAACTTTATGGATCATGAGAATGCTGATAGAGCCATTTATCCTGATGATCATGCTTGTAATGACAGAAGAAGGTATATATGGCAATCTAATTCAGCCATGGATAACTTAAGTTCTAGGAGACAAAGTCGAGGCAGACTTTATGATGAAGAAGCATCCTTTTCCTGTGAAATGAGCTTAAGACACAAGTATATTCATGTTAAACAGGACTCAGTCCGTGGTGAGATGCTTCTTGATCAAAATCGTTTAGAGAGGGATAGAAGCAGAATCATAAGAGAAGAAAGTAGAAACATTGAAGTTAAAGATGAACAAGCAGCGCTGAGGTTCAGGGACTCAGTTGACTTGCATTTGGTTGGTTGGGAAGGAAAGGTAAAGTTGGGGAAAACGAGGTTAATACCTTGTATCACTGTACTTGTATATATGAATACCCGTTTTAACTTGTTGAGTGGGTTTTCTATTTTTACTTTTATCAAAGCTATTTCTGTGCATGTTTTGGTGGATTTCTTTATATATGCCTTTTTCTTATCAAACTTTTCATGTAATTATGCTATGTGAGTCTTTGCCAATTTCAACAATGCCTCCGTTCTTTCTGTTGTCAAAGACATGCAGGCTAAGAAAGAATGACAAATGAAGTTCAGTTATCCGTTGTAAGTAAAATAAAATGCCATGCACATCGATGAAATTTCTTGTAGCGTCTTCTTTGCAAGTAAGTTTTCATATTTCCTGGATGTGACTAAGGTGGGCCCCCTTCACTTTCTGAGTGCTGCTTTACTCTGCAGGAGCTTTATGCATTTTTAGAGGCAAAGTCTTTTGGTATCACTGTTACTAATTGTCGGAAGATTGACATATTCTGATTCTGTATCTGAAGCTCATCACATACTTCTGATGCAGTTTGTTTTGGTAAAAAATGTTTTAAACTAATACTTGATAACAATAATTGTTCTTCTTCGCACTCAAATAGGTCTTGGGAATTTTAAACAACTATAGTTTTTCCTTGGATTTTTTTCAACATCTAAAAGCTTGTCTATGTATTAGTCTTTAGAAATTGTTTCCTCTCATACAAGCCGTTCTCATTTGTGCCACCCCTTGGGTCCCAAGAGCTCTTTTCATTAGTGCTACTGAAAATATGGTAAGGACAAATTATTATGGAGACAGACTAGTGTAGTGGCAATTAGTAATTGTTTTGCATCTGCAACAAACTCCAGAGTAGATTCATACAGCTGTTCTTCCCTTTTATTTTGGTGTCTGTGTTTGCGAGATTTAATGGAACTGGCAAACTAGTGAAGCTTCGATTGGGAGCCTACGATCTCCTAGATTTTTATGCAGTCGAAATGGTTTGATTTAATAAGCACGTTGTTACGTATCGAATAAAAGCATAACAGTTTGGAACTTGCTTGGTGGAAACTCATTTGCTTTGGTGATAATGATGGTTCTAATTAGCAACTGATGAACTAAATAAACACAAATTGTTCCTGAACTACGCATCTGCTTAAGCTGCATATTTTTTTCCAATTGAACTTTGTGCACGTTGCACCTGATTTCCACTCTAGACTGCTGTCAAGATGTAATACTCCATAGTTTTCCTTTTTTATGCATCATGACAGAAGTCTATTTTATGTGATTTTGTTACTGATGTTTATATATACTTCTTTTATTGGTAGTATACTTGTATTATATATTGTGAAGTTATAATCTTCTTGTTTAAGTGATATGAATCTACCAGTTGCTATTTCTGTTCTGCTGCCATTGTTGAGTTTGAATTTTTGTACTTCATTTGAATTGTGCAAGCATGGTAAGTAGTGTTACAGTTTGATCGTATATGATGACAAATCTGGCCAAAGGTTTGTTAACCCCATCTATGGTCAGAGTTTGTTTATGGCAGTCCCCATTGTATGTCTTCTTATTTGGTTTTTCTTTAAAAAACTAGCAAGGTTTATCTTATAGATGGTAAGTTCACATAAATTATCTTTATATTATACATTGGAAATGCCCATTACTTGTTTTTAGGCCATTTATTTTTCATAACTTTGGTTGGTTAGTTTGTATGACATTTTTTTTTTCGAAGAGATTGTATAACATTATTTTGAGGGTATGCTATATGTGGTTCTACAACCTGATATTGAATTGTTGGATATTGTTCTAATATGTGGGTCTATAACTTGTTATTGAAGTGTTGTATATTGTTCGAACATGGATAGCCATGACAATGAGAAGAATTAGTTGTATTTACTTCAAACCATGGCCAAATGGTTAGTTTCAACTTGTGGCAAATTGTAATTTGAAACTACTTCATTTTCTCTTGGTGAGGAGCTCCTTTCTTTTTCATAGGAAGATCTTCCCTTTTCCTTCTGCTGTAGTAGGTTGTGTGCAGTTCTATGGTAGTTTTGTCAAATCTTCTGATGCTTAATGGAGTTCGGTAAAGGATGGGAACCTACTTTTACTTCTTATTTCACATATGCCTTCCTGTATATGAATAAATTTCATAGATAAACACTATTTGTAAACTTGTTTGTCATATTGTATGCAATATTTCTTTTTGCCCATTAATTTCTGAAAGGTCATTTGATGTTAATGCCCACATCCTGGAATTTTTATTGAGTCTTCTCGTCAAGTTCCTCATGAGATTTGTCAAGATCTTTACTTTCTCTGATCCACTCATTTACTGTATGTTTCTTAAACTTGATTTTACATCCTGACCATTCAATCACTCTCTGCAGTCCTCTGGAAGAAGCTCCAAAGTCGTAGCTGCCTGGGGCAGTGGTAGGAATAACAACATTGACTATGAAATTGATAACGAGCAGAGAACCTTCAGACATTCCGAAAAGCTATACGGAGGGAAAATTGGTCCACCCCACTTTCATAAAGTTGAAAGTAACTGTTCACGTCGAATCAACTCAAATATTGAAAGAGTGGGCCGATCTCATTTGGAGCACCATACTAACCAAAGTAATGAAAAATTGCTTGAGAAGTATCCAGATGGTCACCATCATGAAGCTTTGGTGCTTGAGGGACGGCTAGGAGTAGAAGACCCAGAAACTAATAAGAGGAAAATAGCATCAAATGGTGATATGAAGGAGAAAATATTGAATTCAGAAGATTCTATCAAGTGTGACAACCAACGGATTCTTGAGACACTAGCAAAGATGGAGAAGCGGAGGGAGCGTTTTAAGGAGGCCATCACTTTGAAAAATGAGCCTGACAAGAATCCCATGCCACAATCTGATGTTGAGGTTGAAGCCGTTGAACCAGCAGAAGCCAAGCAGCAGAGACCAGCCCGGAAGAGGCGTTGGGGTGGTAATTAAGCTTCACATTAAAGGCTCTCGTATTTTGAATTCTTTCTGGTCCCTGCTTGTCTCGGTGAACACAGTGGGGGTCACGACTCAGAAATTGAAGTACAGCTATTAAATGGGTTATTGTTTTTGGATAAGTTCAAGGCACAAACGTGTTGGTTTCAATAATTCATCACATTCTTGTCTGTGTAATAAGATGCATGTAGTGGGTTGAGAAAATTTTGCAGTTCTCTGAGTTTTTTATCCATACTGTATTTTAGCTTCCACACAAATCTCTGATGTTCATATGCCCCAGATGGTGTTCAAATGTCAAGAGTTCCATTCATTAGTGGAAAGTAGATTAAATCTATACAGTTTCTAAGGCATCAGTTACATTGGTTTTTTAACTGTGTCGGTGAGATGAAACTTGAGAACAAGGGCTGGTTTGAAACTTTGAATGTATGTATACCTTCTGTTAGTTCTATACTTCTAAAATTTAATTGTTGAGATAATTCTTCATTTATCTATTTCGATATCTCTGATTATCTTTGTTGAATACTCACAAATTTTGGGGCTTTATCATCCCAACATAATTGAGTCTTGTTTTAGATTCTGATTACAGAGTTCATCTCTTTCTTTTAATGCAGAGCTAAGCTTTTAGATCTTGGTCAATGTTTTCAGGAAATGTGTACAATTGGTGGAAAATAGAACTGTGATGGATCTTTCTGCAGTTATACACTCTGATTTTACAAGGACTAATGTAATACTCTATCTGGCTTGACGATGCAAGTTTAGAACTGAAGCATGTAGAATCCTGTACCAACAAATGGAAGAGGAAAACTGAATCTCAGAGTTATTGTCATCATCATATATACCTTTTCTCAATATTATTGAGTCTCATCACTGTATAAAACTGCAACTTAGATAGTTAGTTCATCAGTAAGCTATCTTATTTGTGTAGTTCTGCATTGTGAAATCTTTCCTGTTCAGTAAATTTAAAGTTATCTATCTGAAATATAAATTGTTAGTGGTAATGACATAAAAGAGTAGAAGAGTTGGTTATTTGTCAGAAGTGTTTGGAGGTGTTAAACAGTGAATTGTTAACCATAAAAAAGACTGAAATTGACCAAAAACCTGCAAAATTCAAAAAGCTAGACTTTGACATAAATTTCAAAAGAAAATTTTATATATATATACATATATATATATATATATATATATATATATATATATATATATATA
>MVGT01003949.1:115907-126477 GCA_002174775.1 Macleaya cordata
TTTTTTTTTCTTTTTCTTTTTCCTAATCGTGACTTCTTTCTAGAAGAGAAAAATAAATAAAAGAAGAGAATAAGATCGACGGATTTCCATTTGAGACATTCATCGAGTATGAGTTTCAATCTAACTCCATGATTAAAATGGTAAATAAGCCAATATATATATGAGATATGAAAAATATGAATTGATTTTTATTTGTTGATAAAGAATTGATTTTTTGTTTCAATGCTTGTTATGAAAAATATGAATAATTTTTTATTTCCATGCTTATTTTTAATAATATATATTTGGATGGGGTATATGGGGAAATTTAGCCTTTTTTCGGATTCCTATTCCTGCATGAACCAAACACTGGAATAGGAATGTAGCAAGAATCATATTCCTATTCCTGGTTGAACCAAACATAAAATAAGGGAATGTCATTCCCAGGAATAGCATTCTAGGAATGTGATTCCTGGGAATGTGATTCCATTCCCGCGATCCAAACATGGCATTAGAGTTTAGACTCCACGAGACTTCTTCATAGGTGGTGCTATGGTGGTGGCACATCCGTCATTTCTTAGCATGTTAGACCCAATTGTACATTGATCTCAGTTAGCAGTCAGCTTTTGCGATTCTGTCTAACATTCTAGCCAATCGACATACTCCACGTGTCATAAAGGTATTATCTTCCGATTGGAGGTCAATCTCACCTACAGTGAAAGGCTACGTGGTTCATCCTAGACCAGCGAAGTTTCTACGTTATAATTACTTAAATCACCCCTTCTTTCAAGTAAATGACCTTCAGTATCCGAAGTTTCACATTGTTTGTATATCAGTCATTTTATACTATTACAAGGTTAATTATGTAATTTCAAGTTCTATCTTCCCCTCTCCCAAAAGTGAAAAGCCCGCCTAATAGGAATAACATAACATCTTCCAAGTTGTACGTACAGTTTTATCCGTTGTTTTAGAGAGAGAAAGAGCTACAGAGAGATGCAGCTCTTCTCTTCTCCAAAACCTCAATTCCCTTTACTTTCACCATCTTCAAACCCTAATAATAATCCCCCCTCTTCCAAATTCTACTCATTAAAGATCCCAGTCAAAAGCTCTTCTTCACCTCTCAAAATCCCTCCTTGTTTTTCCAAAGAATCATCCGCCTCTGCACTCGATGAAAAACTGCTCTGCAATGATGATTCAGGCGATGAAGAAGACGAAAAACCTAAACAAAAAGTGGAAGAAATGAAGTCTAGAGAAGAAGAACCAACTGAGAGATTGCTTACAGTTCGTAGACCAGATGGTTCTCTGAGTAAAGAAGATGAAGTGGAGAATCAATCTTCTTCTTCTTCTTCTTCTTCTTCTTCTTCTTCTTCTTCTTCTTCGGTGATTATTGATGTGGGTCTTTCTGAGTTTGCTAAGAAAATGCCTATTTTTGAGCCAGAGAGAGTTGAATCGAGTCCAAATAAGAAGCCGCTTGGGGTGAATTTGGAACTGGCTTTGTACAGGGCCAAGGTTCTGGCGAGGAATTATCAGTTTGAAGAAGCAAAGGAAATCCTTCAGAAGGTGTGTTATGGGTATGATTAAAAATTCACTTCTGTTTTTAAGTGTCTAGTTGATCGCTGATGTTAAATTTTGTAATGTTTCAGTGTATATTGTTTTGGCCGGAGGATGGACGGCCTTATGTGGCTCTAGGAAAGATTTTAAGCAAGCAATCCAAAACTACTGAAGCGAGAACAGTGTATGAAAGAGGTTGCCAGGCAACTCAAGGAGAAAATCCATACATATGGCAGGTGGTTCTAACTAAATTATGCGTGCTTGCGTTGAAAATTTTCCTCTAGTATTTGTTAAATTCTTGGAAATTTAGATTAACCCAGGTTGTCTCTAAATCATTAGGACATAGAATTCTAGCTATTTGCAATCCTCGAGAGCAATGTAAAGATAACAATGTCATCAGGCCATTATCATGAATAGTTTCCAGTACAGAGGAAGAGATGCTGGAGCTTTGAGCTCATATTCAGAATACTTAATTAAATTTCTGTCAATGGGCATGTGTAGATCAGTGAATTGGGATCATTGTTTTTTTTATTTTTATTTTTATCAACATTGTCTTTTTTGTTAGTGATAGAGGTTGGTTTTAAACAATAGGTGAAGATTCAAGATGAACCTTTTCAATATAGAACTTCTTCTATCCTAGGCGGAATACCTAGTTATATTTCAATCCTATTGTTGGAGTAGCAGTTATTTGTCAGTGATATAGTAAACTGTGTTACTTCTTGTCCTTTGATTATGTAAGGTTTCGAAAGTTTACATGTTAATTTTTGTCTTTAAATGCAGTGTTGGGCTGTTTTGGAAAATAAGATGGGAAACATAAGGAGAGCAAGAGAGCTGTTTGATGCTGCCACAGTTGCCGATAAGAGACACATTGCAGCTTGGCATGGATGGGCAGTTCTGGAGCTTAAGCAAGGGAATATCAAGAAGGCTAGGAACCTTCTTGGAAAAGGTCTTAAATATTGTGGTGGAAATGAGTACGTATATCAAACCCTTGCATTACTTGAAGCAAAAGCAAATCGTATCGAGCAGGCTCGTTACTTATTCAAGCAGGCCACTAAGTGCAACCCCAAGAGCTGTGCTAGTTGGCTCGTAAGTCATAATGGTTCATTTTGTTGTAGCTTTCTTATTGTAGGGTTGCTTTTTTGTTTTCAGTTTTTGTCAGTGCTTTTATTGATATCATGTATTTGTCTTAATTCAGGCCTGGGCACAGGTAGAGATGCAGCAGGAGAACAACCATGCTGCTAGGCAATTATTTGAGGTGACATTTTCGCCCTGGTTCACCTATGAGCTTATCAAAATTACTCTTTGATATTTCTCAAGCTATTACATGCAGATGGATCTTCTTTTGTTCCTAACATGTCTTATTTTCCATTTTATTTATGATATGTAACGTTCTTTTTTTATTTTTGATTTTTTTGTAGAAAGCAATCCAAGCTAGTCCAAAAAACAGGTTTGCATGGCATGTATGGGGAATTTTTGAGGCCAATCTGGGTGATATTGAAAAGGGAAGGAAACTTTTAAAGATAGGCCATGCACTTAATCCTAGAGATCCTGTTCTCCTTCAGTCTCTTGCTTTATTGGAATATAAATACTCAACTGCAAATCTTGCTCGAGTACTATTCAGGAGAGCCTCTGAACTGGATCCAAGGCACCAACCAGTGTGGATAGTAAGATATTTTCCAATACATATCTCATAAACTTGCTTTATCAAACTTGACCCATATCCATATTTTAATATTGTTTTTTCTTTCCAGAAATCTGTTTTATAATTATATGAAAATAATGCAACCTATATGGTAAACTCTTGGCTAATCTGCTGCGAACACAAATTTACCTCTAGTCTAGAGTCCACTTTTAAAGGGTGGCTTACCTGGAGGTAGGGATTTGATTACACTTTGGTCTATATCTATGCACCACTGTTTTCTATCTATGATGATTGTTGCAATGTGTCGCAACACTTTTATCTTACAATTATGTATGAAGACATTTAGGTTTATGCTTGATAACAGACCTGGAAAGAGGTGGGAGTTGGTTTAGTGCCAGGCTTCCAAGATACAACTAGAAGGAAAGTTGAGAGCACATCGTACTAATGCATTTAGTTATTATATACTTGTTTCTGAACTTTATAGTTAGTGATGCTGGCTTATTAAAAAAATAAAGTTAGTGATGCTGCAAACGAATAGATCCTTCTTTACTATTGTAGTTTCTAAACAGTTACCTCCATGTCCTTTACTTGATTCATTCATCCTTAATGTCTGGTAATTTGTATATTATCCATTCATCACTTGTTCATTTCAGGATGAGAATTATCATATGCTTATTTTACAACAATTTGTAGGTGTTTCATTGGTATTGAATCCACCATAAACTGATTCTAAAATTGGGTTGATTCAGGCTTGGGGCTGGATGGAGTGGAAAGAAGGAAACATTGCAAGAGCGAGGGAACTCTACCAAAGAGCTTTGTCAATTAACTCAACCACTGAAAGTGCTGCTCGTTGCCTTCAGGTATGATGGTTTCCTTATTCTTCCTTTTTAAGGTTCTGATAGGGGGGATTTAATGTAATTGCAGAATATGGTAATGCTTTCTATCTTCTTTTTGCATAACCTTTCTATCACTGATATTCCTCTTGCTCTGCGCCATTGCTAAACATTGCAGGCTTGGGGTGTTTTAGAACAGAGGATTGGTAATATGTCTGCAGCTCGGAGATTATTTAGGTCCTCGCTGAACATAAATTCTCAGAGCTATGTAACATGGATGACATGGGCATCACTGGAAGAGGAGCAAGGAAATTCTGTGCGTGCTGAGGAAATTCGAGACCTCTATTTTCAGCAGGTAAGTAAATGAAATGGCTGCCAGTCTTTCTTTTATCTGTTTTTATTCATAAAGACATACATTATTAGCAATTATAATGTTCGTATGTTTGAACTTTTGATATGCAACAAATGCACAATGCTTGTTAGTTATCTTTATAAGCATAGGAAATAACGGCAAAATACCACCAATCACCGGTTGCATCACAAAAAAGTCGCCAACAAGAAAAACATTGAAAATAATACTGATAATACCGTGTTAAACAAACAAGAATAGCTGTAAATACACTCTTGGTAGTATGGTAGATGCATGGAATTCACTAGTTCAGTGCCATCTACCAGATGTTCACCATGTCAGGTACCCCAATGAATTGATGTAGAAAAAGGGAAGAAAAATAAACGATCTCTCTCTGAAAGATAACTATATTACCCCATTAAGTTGTTTCCGTGGAATATATCTTATTGGAGGTTACATTTTTATTTGTTTCTTCCATCCAGAGGGATAGAAGCAGGAGTGTAGTACATCAGGACATAGATTGGTGTAAGAACCCATGCATATTTCTTTTACAAAAAATTCTTATCAAGCTAAAAGCTGTTCATTTTCTGTTCATTTTCTGTTCATTTTCTGTTCATTTTCTGTTCATTTTGGTGCTTCTCTTGCTTTCATATATTTCTTGTACACCCAATCTGTATCTACTAAACTAAATTTAGCTCTCCTTCCTATGAGCACAGCGTACTGAGGTCGTGGACGATGCTTCATGGGTTATGGGATTCCTAGACATCATTGATCCAACACTTGACAGAATAAAGAGACTCTTGAACTTTGATCAAAACTCACAATTTCAAGAACAGGATGCTTTGAGAAACATAGCAGGAACTAATAGCAACAGTGTCGGTGAAGATCCTGCAGATACTTCCTCAAGTCTTCTTAATAGTAGTAACAAGGAAGGTGCAGAAGAAAAATCTGATCCCACTTCAAGTGGTTTTGATTTGGATACTTTCATCAGAGAAAAGTTGTCTCTTGACGCATCAAGACTGGATGTCCAGATGGAAACTGGCAGGACAATGGAGCCGAAGAAAATTAAATATTCTAAAAACGTATGGAGATCCGAAAACAGAACTGTTACAACGTTACCACAACCGTGATGTTGACGGGTTCCAACCCAGGAACGTGTCTGCAAGGTTCAGTTACAAGGTTCACCTATGAATAATTATCTCTATATCTCTACCAAGATGAAGAAGGGAACTCAAACTGGAAACCTTAGTCTGCTGAATTTCTCGAGCTTCACAGGAGCAGCAGCAGAGGAACTTGGTCACTGAGATTGTTATTACATGTATATTCATCCATTGATGGTGATGTCCATGACAAGGTCAATTAGATCAATAGAAACTGTATTTTGTAATTTGTGTATCCAAATGACTATAGCATGTAAATAGTTTTCCTTTTTTATTTAAAATATCCAATCTACATTTCCACCAAATTTTTACTTGTTGCACCCAACTTATTCTTATACTCCACTTACACCTGCTTGTGTTGTTGATGTTAGGGGGATGAGAATGATCTCCTCAACATGTAGACTGTAGTCACAAGAAAATCACATCGATTTGAACCTTTCAAGTGTATAGAAAAATTATTGAAATTTTGAGCCTTTTAAACCACTCATTTTACAGTTTTTTTACAAACTTTTGATGAGGTTAAATGATTTATTTTTAAACCAACCATCATGTAGATCACAGTAAAAAAGTAAATATAATATTAGACTAAAAACTTTTCTTTTAGAACTGTTTAATGGAGAGGACAAACACTTTTTATTTTGTAAGCCTAATCCCTACTTTTTAGCGTTTTGTAAGCAAAGGAGATAGTTCCTTCTTTTATTTTAAAAATACAAAATTTTAGTACCTAAACTACCATTCCCTTTGCTAAAAACGTAGATTTCTAACTGTTTTTACTTGTGGGGACCGATGACTTGGCAGAGAGAGAAAATAATATTTTTAAAATTTAAAATGCTATAACTTTTAATTTACAAATCAGATTTTAGCAAAATTTATATTTTCGGAAAGCATTTTTCAAGATCTCCAAAATAGTTTGTAATTACTAATTACTAATTATTAATAATAATATTTATTAATTTATATTAATTAAAATTAGTGTCATTATTATTAAGTAATTATTAATTATTAATTATTAATGTTAGTTATTAATTATTATTGATCAATATTTAATTATTAAAATATAAAGTCCACCACAATCTCACCTATTGTGGTCGAATTTCACACAAGCCTATTTACACACAAAAGCCTTTCAAAGTCCATCAAAAAGATAAATCCATCAAAGTCATGAACTTTAAAGTCTACAACCAATAATACATGACTTTGCAAGATCCTTTAAAGTCTTGAACTAATAACACATGACTGTGCAAGAGTCCCTCAAAGTCTTGAACCAATAACACATGACTTTGTAAAAACTCCTTCAAAATCTTGAATCAGTAACACTTGACTTCCAAGACTCCCGCAAAGTCATGATCTTATTGCTTTGTTTTCGCGATTTTGATCAATCTTATTGGCTTTTTGAATCGGATTAACAGTTCATAGTTTCGTTAGGTTTCTTTGATCTTGTTGCTTTGATTTGGCCATCCACGATTGAAGATTTCTTAATCGATCTTCGACTTCCTCAGAATCCGTAAGTTCTGAACTTTCTTCTTGTGGTACTCCATCTTATTTGTCTTATTTTGTTTTGATTTAGGTTACGAGATTTATTTTATTTTATTTTTTAGGTTTTTTTGGGGTTTTGATCATTAGTATTTCAATCTTTACAATGCATTGAAACCTTCTACGAATAGGGTATCAGTGTGTGTTAACCACTGTTTGATGAGTTCAATGCTATAAACAAATACTGAAACCTCTTCCTAGAGGGTTTTAGTTTGTGCAATTGTGTCCCAACCAATACTGTGCACTATAACCCTCTCGCAATTGAGTCCCAACCAATACAGTTCAATGAAACCTCTCACTAAAGGATTTTAGTGTGTGTTAATCAAGATTTAAGAAGTAGAATGAATGTAAACAAACACTGAAACCTGAAGAGGGCTTCAGTGTGTTATTTAAGGTCTAAGAAGTAGAATGAGTGTAAAAATAGGGTTTCAGTATTTGCAATTGTGTCCTAACCAATACATTGCACTGAAGAGGGTTTCAGTATTTGTTTATTAGAGATGAAGGTTGCAGAGATTAATGTTTTAACATAGGGAGAGAGAGAGATAATGATTATGTCCTTTTAAAAATAGAACTAGAAGTTAAAGTTGAAAGTTCAAAGAGATAAGATCTTTGAAAGTTGAAAGTTGAAAGAGAGAAATAACGAGAGAGAGAGAGTGAGAGGGAAAGAGAGAGAGAGAGATTGAGATTGGCGATCGGAGAAGAGTTGTAGATCCGGCGACGGAGATGAAGAAGAAACTTCTTTTTATTTCTTTCTATTCTTCTCTTCTTTGTTGGATGGGCTTTTTAGTCATTTCTCTTTCCACACATGTGGTTTTTAACCATATGTCCTTAAAACGAAAAGAAAATGTTGGATATCCTGCATCCAACATTTTAACACCCAAGGGCTTTTGAAATCTTTTCTACTAGGTAATCTATTATCCTTATGCATGAAGATAATCAATTCGGTCGTTGTGGTCGGACTCTATTATGGATTTCTGACCAAATTCTCCATAGGGCCCTCTTATCTCTTCCTTCTCCTTCTCGGTTATGTCCAAAATCCTGTAAATTTTATTCTCCCTAAAAATTTTCTCCTTAAATTTATAGTAATTTAAATTTTAAAGTAACTAAATTTTGAAAAACATCTAAAATTTCTAATTATATATCTCAAAATTTCTTATTATTTAATAAAAAAATTAAGTTTCCTTTTGCTTTTAATAAATAACCGGTACCGAGGCTCCATAAGTTGGTAAGTTTTAGGGTTTTAGGGCTATGTAAGTTTTTCTAATTAGCCCTAACAACTTTTCGTTTTCCCTTACATATATTTTTTTTTATTTCTTCGTCTGAAATATCAATAGTTCGACAAAGAAGATCGGTTTTCTCCTCCGAACCTCAACCCCATCAGGTTTTGTAATCTTCCACTACTTCTTTCCAGCATATATACTTTGATTTCTACAAAATTTTAGCTCAGAAACTTAACTAGGGTTATTGTTTAGTGCATCGAGAATATTATTTTCTTTCTGAACCCTATCCCTCTTAAGATCGAGTTAGGAGAGATGCAAGTGGGAGTTCAGAAATCGCTTGACTTTAGGGTTTCACAGACCCTGAATATCTAACAAAAATTCCTATTAATCCTTTGGAAGCCAAGGAAGGCTGAGGTATTTTACTTCAAAACTCATGATGAGTCCAGTGGTGGATTTAAGTAGAAGCTAGGGAGGGCTTTTTATGAAGATTGGTTTTTATGATGATTTTCAATCAAGCTCTAATCAATTTGTATAGGGTTAGAAGTGCAAGAGGAGGCTGATTTTTTTTGTGAGGATAATCTATACCCTCACCAAATTTCGGTCTTGCGTACAATCCAAATTAACCCCACATAAATTTGGTTTGGATTCGACCCCCTCTACCTCCTCGGTATTCTTTGTTTTATTTTCTTATGTTCAATACTTGATTCTTTTAGAGTTTTTAGTTCTGAAATTTGATCATTGTTGTCTTCTACCTTGTGGTCTCATGTCACAGAGAATGGCAGATGGAAGCCAAGCTGACTCTATTCTGGAAGTGATGAACTCTGCATCATCTTATTCTTTACCTTCAGAATTACCACGATCCACACACTGCATCTTCGAATTAGAATCTGAAATCTTCAAAAGTACCGAGGTAGAATACAAACCATTTCTTTTCTCTATCCCCAATTGTAACAGTGATGCATACAAACCACATCTGTTCTCTATTGGTCCTATTAACTACGGAAAAGGATTTTCATCCGCCGAATCATGCAAGAAAAAATATGTGAACCAGCTGCTCACTCGAACAAGCTCAAACTTCAAAACAACATTAAGGGAATGTTTAGTTTCTGTTAAGAACATTGAAAATCAAGTTCGTCTTTGCTACTCTATAGACATTAATCAAAGCAGCGACGATTTCGTAACAGTAATGGTAATTGATGGGTTGTTCTTAATCGAGCTGTTCCTCAGGCATGCTAAGTTGGTTGACACATACGTTGAGGATCCCCTTCTTCAATATTCCAGCAGGTCCAGTTTGGTTCATGATCTGGTACTGCTGGAAAATCAACTTCCTATGATGGTCCTTGATTGCTTGTCCAACATACAAGCTGTGAAAAACCTGCTGAATGGTCAGTACATCAGTAAACTCGCTGTCAAGTTCTTTGATGAATTATTCATGCGCCCGAGGTTGCAGCAGGAAGGTGTTGTTCTTGAGAGGAGGTGCTTGGGTTTCAACGGAAAACATTTACTCGAATTACTTGGTAGGACATTTTATCCTCCTCCATTGAAATCTATTCACCATAGGGATTGGTCATTGAAAATTATACCAATCATGAAGAAGTTGAAACAAGACGGAGTCAAAATAAAAAGGGGCTCATTAGAGTGTGGTTCGCTGAATATCACTTTCTGTGATGGAGTGTTAATAATCCCTCCAATGACTATTCGTCGCAACACTGAGACTTTATTTAGAAATATTATTGCGTACGAGCTGTGTGCTGAGGAAATGACGTACATGACTTCGTATGTTTTCATAATGGGGTGCCTTCTAGACTCTGTCAAGGATGTTGAGATTCTCTGTTCTAAGGGCATAATTATAAATCATGGTTTAGGCAGCAATGATCAGATTTACGATTTCTTGAAAAAACTGAGTTTGGAATTGCAAGTTTTTCCTTTCTATTATTCTCAACTATGTGATGAAGTGAAGGCATGGTGCATGTCTCAGCCACAAGTGTTGAAGAAGTGTGTGCGTTTGTTGGGGTTCAAGAAGCTTTAGATGACGTGGGTGTGGCTTGTGCTTAATTTGATGTAAGTAATAGTATATATATAATTTAATAGGGGTTGATTAGTAGTATTATCTTCTATAACATGCAGCTTTAGATTTCAGCTTTTAAGTTTGGATGAGATTGGCAACCCTTAGCTAGCTCCATCCATCCACATCCTAGCTCCTCTGTAACATGCAGTTCATCATCTATATAGTAGTATCCCCTCCTGTTAGGTCTTTTTTCATATCAATAAATTTCCCCTCGCTCCGCTGATGTTCCCAAAAA
>MVGT01003949.1:127625-149252 GCA_002174775.1 Macleaya cordata
AAAAAAAAAAGTGAACAAGGGTATCTTAGGCATTTTTTAAAACTTAGTTTACACATTTTTTAAATTTTTAGGGACTAAAATCATAACACTATAATTTTTTAAGGACTAAAATCATAAAGTTTTAAAAAATAAGGATTAAAATTATAAAAGTATTTTAGTGAGGGATTAAAATCATTGGTCCCCTAAAAAATAAGGACTTTTTTTACATTTTCCGTTACCAATTTTTAAGAAGTAATTTGAGGGGGTTAAAAGTTTTATAACGAGCTGATTTTTTAATATGATGATATATATAGTGAGGAGAACATCCTCTAAAAAAATCGGCCCTTGAATGCATCACATATGGACTCCACAGGAGGGGGCGTTATAAGGGGGCGTTCTAATAGGGGGTGCAATAACCTCCCTCATATATAATTAAGAGGAAGGATATATAGCCCCTTATATAGCCCAAACATAGCCTCTCCATCTTGACCATTGTTTTAAAATTTTTTTATGGTGGATGTACTTGACATGTGGCGAGCCAAAAATGATTTGAGCTGGCTCATCTTTCCGGCTAAGCTAAAACTCTTCCTCTCTCCAACACAAACCTTTTACAGAGAAAAAAATTCCCCGTCATTTGATCAGTTATTGTCCATTAGAGAAGAATGGGAGATGCAAGTCAACAGAATGGAGAAGCACAGCATGTTTCAATTGAAATTGCAGAGCCCAACAAGGGCTTAGATGAATCTATCAAGGGAAAACTTGAGAGTTCAATTCCTTCACACTTTCTGGTAGCCAATGCTCTATTAGAGCTACAGAGTACATGAAAAGTTTTGCAAAAGAAACAAGTATGCTTACACGCCTGAGATGATCTCAATTGGACCATTTCACCGTGGGAAAGGAAACTTAGAAGATCATAAATTGCGTTACGTTCATGCCTTGCTTTCTCTGACAGCAACAATTAATAGGACCCAAATTAGAGAAATGTGTTGAATCCGCCAGGAAGATTGAAGAGGAAGCTCCAAGTGTTACTCGGAACCTATCAACATGAATAGCAATGAATTCGTAGAAATGATGCTGCTAGTTGATGGTTTGTTCATTATCGAACTCTTCAGAAAGAGTGCTGGGAAGGAAGGTCAAGAGTGAAAGAGATGATCCCATATTTGGTAACATATGGGGCTTTTCAAGTTTGGTTCGCGATCTGATACTACTTGAAAACCAAATTCCTATGCTTGTTCTAAACTGCCTCTTCAACCTACCTGCATTAAAGGAAGAGCTCAAGGACAGCCAATCCTTTAATATGCTCGCTCTGCGTTTCTTCAATCCATTGATGCCCAGAGATAGAGAAGTTCTCAAGAATCACTCCAATTGTGAAGGCAAGCATTTACTTGATTTACTAGGTAAAACATTCCATAATTTGCCGAAACGTGAAAAAACAAAGAACAATTAATTCATTGAAATTTATACCTAGTGTGACAGAGCTTAAACGTGCAGGAGTCAAGTTCAAGAAGGGCTCTACAAAGGGTAGTTTCTTAGACATCAAATTCATTGATGGAGTGTTTGGAATCCCTCCTGTTATTATTCAAGATCAAACTGATTCTCTACTTACATGACTTCCTATGCTTTCTTCATGGATAGCCTCATAAATTCCGGAGACGATGTTGGGTTGCTCCGTAATCAAGGCATCATCACAAATTACTTAGGCGACGATGAAGATGTCTCAGTTCTCTTCAATAGCTTAATTTGTTGCGAGGTAACTCTCACCGATTTTTATTATGCTGAACTTTGTGATCAAGTGAACATATATTACAAGACGCGTTGGCATAAATGGAGAGTGACTTTGAAGCGCGACTATTTCAACAATCCATGGGCAATACTCTCGGTCATCGCTGACGTTGTACTTCTTGCTTTTACATTCATATCGACAATATTTGCAAGTCTTTCTTAATTACCTTGTTCATAAGTCTTGATTAACTATATCTTTCAATTAATATTGTTTTTGAATTTGAATTTGATGTAACTTAATAATTTCCTGGCTTGATTATATGTGATATATTCTTGTCAAACAACATTTTTGATTTGCTAGCTTGCTCAAGCATTCCATGTATATATGGTTTCCTTTCTTTTTTTTTTATATAATAATTAGCACCCTTAATTAAGACAGTGAAAAACAAGCCACAAACAAGGACTGAGAATTGGAATGCTTGTTCAAACTAACTAAATCTGTTTGATGACATTGAAACTAATTAAAACATGGGCTGCACCTTGAGTTAGATGCAGGAATTAATATATGTATATTTGCACATTGGATCTTTGATATATATATCTGCACGTAGTAAAATAAAGTTTTTTTTTGGCAGCTCTATCATCGTCATCAATCTTGAATACTGGCAATCCTAGTACAGCTACTACAATCATTTTTGGGTCTCATCCCCTCCACATAGCAGCACCAGTGTCCATTTCAGCCACCCAGAAGCCACTGTTTCCTTCTATTCTACTCATTACATCCTTTGACACCATAAAACTGTAGATTCATATTTTTTTTGACACCCGAATGTATCCTAGCAGTTCTGAAGATCTAAAAGCCCAGAAGTTAACGTTGTTGTACAGTTCTGCTTTGCAGGAAAAGCAACTATTGATAGAACAACACTGATATTCTGCTGAAAAAAAAATCCACTATGGAACATATGCGTGGCAGACATGAACAGAAGGAAAGCACAGCAGCTTCTGCATAGCTCAATTTTCATGCCAGAGAATTGGAACCACCAAAAGGATTTACTGATCCTTTTGTACTTCAAGAATGTTGTATTAGTGTCTACATCAATGTAATGCACAGTATACTTATTTACTTCTTTACTTGAACAAGCTTTCCAACTGTTTTCTGTGTTCTGGTTTGTGAATCCTGCTTAAGAACAAATAGGTGTTTCAACAACAGGGTTGTGCAGCTATAACACATCCACATTTAATCCAAACCCATTCAAAGACCAGAAGAAATCACTGAACAAGGATAATTAGAAGGAATACACATACTGGAGCAAATAAAAAAGTAATTAAGGTGAATTTGAATAAGGTCTACACTGAGATGTTTTTAGATACAATGATTTCAAGATACAGAACTTAACTAACAGTAAGAATTCCACAATCCTCACCACTTCAAAAACAAAAAAGAGTTAAAACCATAAATTAATCAGTAGAGATATATGTAATAGCAGCCTGAATACAAATAAACACATCCAACAAAAAAATATCCAGATTCAACAACATAAACAACCTTCCCTCAAAAAACAAACAACATAAACAACCTAACTACTACTGGCTATGGCTATGCATATAGGTAATCAATTTTCCCATCACTCCACCTAAAGTACCTACTAGACATACGATTAAAGCTGCAAGAAATTGAAATGTTTTGCTCCTCAAAAGCTGGCGTATGCGACTGACTTGGATGCATTGCTCAACTCCTTCAAACAATTCAGAATAGGTGAAGATCATTCTTGGTTCATTGGAGTTTAAATCCTTGAAAAGTTTGCATACGTCTTCAGTTGGCACATAATTCATAATAATCCCTTCTTTCTGCAAGATCTGTACATCATTATTCGATTGCAATAAGCCAACCATCATGTAAAGATACGAGAAAATATAATTAACTCGTGCTCCCCGAACATGGTTGTCAAAAGCGATTAGATTCTTGAAAAGGCACTCCGTCCATCTATCAATCCTAATTGAAGGGATCTCCATCTTCCCATGGTGAAACTTACTTTGTTTCAATTTAACATTAAATACAGACCCTCTTCCTTTTCGAAATTTGAGGCCATGGGAAGATGGAGATCCCTTCAATTAGGATTGATAGATGGACGGAATGCCTTTTCAAGAATCTAATCGCTTTTGACAACCATGTTCGGGGAGCACGAGTCAATTATATTTTCTCGTATGTTTACATGATGGTTGGCTTATTGCAATCGAATAATGATGTACAGATCTTGCAGAAAGAAGGGATTATTATGAATTATGTGCCAACTGAAGACGTATGCAAACTTTTCAAGGATCTAAACTCCAATGAACCAAGAATGATCTTCACCTATTCTGAATTGTTTGAAGGAGTTGAGCAATGCATCCAAGTCAGTCGCATACGCCAGCTTTTGAGGAGCAAAACATTTCAATTTCTTGCAGCTTTAATCGTATGTCTAGTAGGTACTTTAGGTGGAGTGATGGGAAAATTGATTACCTATATGCATAGCCATAGCCATAGCCATAGCCAGTAGTAGTTAGGTTGTTTATGTTGTTTGTTTTTTGAGGGAAGGTTGTTTATGTTGTTGAATCTGGATATTTTTTTGTTGGATGTGTTTATTTGTATTCAGGCTGCTTAAGTCCTCTGTCTGTATTACATAGTTGTTTGGCTCTCGAGGTCTGGCTCAACGTCATTAAATCCCAAAATATATCTGATGAAATCCATGTATAATATAAAGCACCTGGGGAGAATAATAAGTTGATCAAACATTAGATATAATTTGAGGGTACGTGAGAAACCACTTTCATCATATATATAACTAAGTATTTCGTTATTTCAATGTCCATCACAAAATATATTAAAATGCTCAGCAGTAAAGAAAGAACTATTTGATGTAACAAAACACAGTTTATAGAGATACAATTTATATCTAAACACAGTTAACAAACTGACTAAAAAGTGTTAAGATCTTAGTTATTGGTTTAACAGACTTTATACCTAATGAACTCTTCAAGGAACTTAGTAACACTTTAACCAAATGCAAGCTATTAAAATCTACCATTACCTAAGTGGACCTTGCAAGTGTTACATAAAAAATGATGTCGATTTAATAGGCTCACTCCAAAGGCTGATTTTTATTGGGATGATCTCCTCACCATGTAGATCATCCATAACAAATCAGCCAATTCAAAAAAATTTAACCCCATCAAAAAATAGATTTTAATCATCGGTGTGAAATAAACGGTACTGATGAGGATTAAGTCATACCATTAATTTGGTAAAAGAAAACAAATTCAATAATCACAAAGCCTAACAGATGTACCAATGTGAGAACCTACACCAAAAACCCAAAATAGAACCTACACTAAAAAGCCATAAAAAATATATATATAGCCACCAACGGGATAACAAATCAAACTCCCAATTAACCGAAGTTCACCACCTAAATTTATTCCATTGGATTAAATTTCTGGGTTAGTGTTAAAACCCTAAAATTTTAACACATATATCTTTAAAAGCTTCAACCACCATCATCATCCAGTACCCAACGACTAAGTACTCCATCCATTTTTAAAACTTCATAACATTTTTTTAAAATAAAAAATTTAACTCCAAAAACTCTTTAAATATAATATAAAAAAAATACCTGGTTCTTGCTGCAATTGACGTAAATCTTTTGCTGGTTCCCTGCAGATAAGAAGAAAAAAAAAAAAAAATACTTAAAGCATATATAGCAGATGGTAGCATAAAGAAGATGCTAAGAGCAAAGAACTATTAGACATGAAGAAAATATGCAGAATGAGAAAGAAAAAAAACGTTGGAGAGGGAGATAGAGAGAGGAGAGAGTTTAAAGTCCTAAATGTTTTAAACCAAAAAACATTTTTATGCTACAGAACAACAATAACAGAAGGAAATATTCATGATAGTTTGAGAGAGAGGTTACCCTGAGAGAAAGTCACAGGGCTGTAAAAAAATAAAAAGAAGATTAAAGAGGAGAAGCTTACTGTAGTGAAAGGTCAAGAAAGAGAGAGAGAGAGAGTGACAGATTCTGCCCTACCGTGAGAGAGGGGTTAATTGATGAGAGAGGAGAAAAGCTTTTGATTGGAGTGTGTAGTGAAATGAGAAAGTAGTGTGAGGGAGGAGGGGACTGATTTTTCATTTTAAAAACTCAACATGGGTAGTACAATTTAGGGTTTNTCTATATTGGGTCCCAGTCCTCTCTCTATATAAACATATGAAGGCTAGGAGATCCATCATCCTAAGTGTTAGAGAGTAGAGGATTGAAGACTCAGTACTCTCAATTGAAGCAGTTCATCTTGGATTAAAGCGATGACAGGTATGCGATTTATTTATTTATTTATTATTTTGTGTATTGATCGTGGGACTCGATCTTGGCTTCCGCACTATCATGCTAACAGTATAGAGCTAGAGAGAGAGAGAAAGAACTAGCTAGTTAGACCGAGTTTACACTCAAGTTAGCCTCCTCGTTTATCTCTAGCTATCTCAAGCTTTTTCAGACAATCATATACTCCTTTGATCTAACAGGCCAGCTCTGCACACCCAGAGCAATTAATTAAGAAGAATATTTCCCCAGTGGAGGCACTTGTGGGACCCAAGTAATTTGAGCATTTGTAAGTTAAAAAAAAATAAAAATTAAGATGGAGGTACAAATTGTATGTTAGAGAGACTTGAAACATCTGTTGCACGTAATAAGGACGCTCACGCATTTCTATGACGGTTGAGGTACAGCTTCATTCCGGTGGATGGAAGTATCTCGGGCTAAAACCAGGTTGGCATGCACTTGTGATGCTTCTTAATTAGGGATTTGTGCTTTGTTTAGTTTCTTAAAGTTGTTCAAATGGACTGATTTTTAGATATGTATATTATTTATACTATTTGAACTATACATAAAAAAATCAGCTCAATCGGAAATCTCTAGCACTCTCTAGCATCATAAACACTTAATTTAAACTTTAATAGTGTGAATAAATGGCTTACATTTAAAGTGATTTGTTTAGAGGGTTAGATATTTCTGATTGAACTGATTTTTTGTGAACATCTTATAAATAATAATAATATTATGTCTACAAAAATTCAACTAATTTGAAGACCTCGAACTTACAAAAAAACTCATTCGAAAATAACTTTACCGTGAGCCCTAAGGGCACACGTTAACAAGACCCCTTAATTAGTTCTTTTTCCTTTTCTTTCCTTAAAAGGTTTTGTGGAGGAGTTTGACTTGATGTTTCCTTCTTTTTTTTTTCAATAGAAAAGCTGCTTTTTTTTTTTTTGTTTCCCCAACTTAACTTCTGAGCACGCAACTGCAGTGCTACGTACTAGCAGCTCGGACCTACCTACTCGATCACAAAATTAACAAGTAGGTGCCTACATTGGTACCCAGCAATCAGGCATTAAATGATAAAGTAAGAAATAAAAGATTCGATCGGGTGGTTATTGGACTGCAGGTGGAGGATCAATAATCAATATTATTTTAAAATGAAAAATCACGAAAGCTTAATCAATAAATTCATTCAACTTAAAAGTCTTAATTAAAATGCTAATTATTAATTAAAAAGCTAGGGTTGTTAATTAACTTGTTCCCTTGGGATACATATATAATAGAATTAAAATTACAAAATATTTTACAAATATTAATTATTAGAGATCAATTATTTGTAAGTATATAAATGTTTTTGTCATTTATATGATTTTTACGAAGAAGTATTAGCTCAATTAGCCAACTTGTCCTACATATTAAGAACAAGAAAAGGAGAAACTAAAAGAAGATGTAAATTCATGCTTCCAAACCAGTGTAGTATTAGAGATGGGATTAGGGTTGATCAGACTTGTATTCTAGGAAAAGAGAAAAATGGATGTATAACAAAAAGAAGATGTATATTCAGACAACCTTTCTTGTTTACATCAACTTATGAGTGGTATCTTGTGCACCTTTATTTTACAAGCTTTCTAATTTGATGTGTATAAGGGGATAAAAGTAATGCTAATAGTACAAGGGAGGACTTGTAGGCTTACAAGTCAAATTTCTAAGCCTCATGAGGTGTAAGTACATGCATATAATTGAAGGGTTAAGTTCTAGCGATGACGATCTAAATGGTAGGCCATGTCTTCATAAAAAAATCAAATAATTTTATTTTGATTTTATTCTTTTTAAGGTCTAAAGTATCTTGGTCTCGTAGAGCACTGATTAAAAATTAACTAATTGTGAAAAATCAATTGAATTTGTTTAAATAAAGACCTTTAATTTTTAATTAATTTTGATAGAGTTATAATTTTATTAATAAACTAAATTTTTGTGAAGATATGGAGTCCCCTATTTAAAAATCAGTTTAAGGTTTAGGGTTTATAAATCATACCTGTGTGTACCCCCACAAAGCTTATCTCTCTTTGTGAGAGCATCTATGTACAAATAATATTAGGATTTTGTTAACATGTGACCTTTTAAGTTTTGTGTTTTGTTTATTAGCTTCTTAAGATTGTCCAAGTGGGCTGATTTTTTGATATGTATGTTATTTATATTATTTGGATCATATCTAAAAAAATCAGCTCAATCCGAGACCTCTAGCACCTTCTAGCACCACAAACACTTAATTTAGACTTTAATAGTACGAATGAATGGCTGATATTTAAAGTGATTTGTTTGAAGAGTTAAATATCTCTGATTGAGCCGATTGTTTGTGAACATCTTATAAATAATGATAATATTATGTCTACAAAAATTCAATTAATTTGAAGGCCTCTAACTTGCAAAAAAAACTCACTCAAAAACAACCTTATCGTGTGCCCCTTAGGGCACACGTTAACAGGACCCCGCTAGGATAGACAGAAGGCAAAAGGAGACGTAAAAGAAAAAGAGGAGAGAGACGGTGTGAGAGAAGACATGATATCACGTTGGGAATCGCAACACTCCCGCTGCCTTCATTTATTTTTCTGAAAAAGTTGATTAAAATTACTTTTGACAGGTTGAAAACATCCAGTTAACAAACTTGTAACGTGCACCCTGATAAATGAGGGCGCACAAAATCCTAAATAGCACTCCAACTTATGAGGGTGCATGCACAAAATCCTAAATAGCACTCCAACTTATGAGGGTGCATGCACAAAATACTAAATAGCACTCCAACTTATGAGGGTGCATCCATGGCATTCCATTCCATGCATAGTTATTAGAACTAACAAAAAATTTAGTGAAAAAACCAGCCCTAAAAAAACATTTATTAAAAAGTCTATGACATAATTACCCTCTCTAGGATATTATTGTAGATTTATGATATTTTGTGATTATTATATTTTTTAAAATAAAAATTGTCATAATTTTTTATTATTATTACAAATAGGATTTTTTTGATAAAAATTATATTTTTTGAATAAAATGAGATCACTTAAGAATACTATAATCCAAACAAAAAAAAAAAACCTTATATTTTTTGCCTACAAAACAACGCACCCAACATGATTGCGTTGTTTATGTTATTGAGTTAAACAATGCAATCAACACGGTTGCACTGTTTCTGTTTTTGGCGTTCATTGAAAGCAATACAACCATGTTAGTTGTGTTGTTTTTGGGGTTGATTGGAAACAATGCAACTATGTTAGTTGCGCAATTTTTTAGATTGATTGAAAGCGATGCAACCATGTTGGTTGCACTCTTTTTGGGGTTGATTGAAAATAATGCAACCATGTTGATTGTACTATTTTTGAGGTGATTGAAAATGATGCATTATGTTGATTGCACTGATTTTGAGGTTGATTGAAAACAACGCAACCATGTTGGTTGTGCTGTTTACAGGATTGAATGAAAACTATGCAACTATGTTGGTTGCTCTGTTTTTCTGGTTAATTAAAAACAATGCAACCATGTTAGTTGAGCTGTTTTTGTGGTTGATTGAAAACGATGCAACCATGTTGGTTGCTCCATTTTTTGAGTTAATTGAAAATAATGTAACCATGCATGTTAGTTGTGTTGTTTTTGGGATTTATTGAAAACGATGTAATTATGTTGGTTGCGCTGTTTTTGGAATTGATTGATTCGGCGGCGGTTAAATGAAGGACATGATCGATAGAGATCAAAGAATAAGATTGTTGATCATGGAGTTGATCTTTGAGGCATCTGTTTCGTCTTTAATGTTGATGGTTGTGGTGGCAAGGTGGTGGTAGTCCCATGGTGGTGATGATGGCCAAGTGGTGGTGGTGGAGTGGTGGTGGTAAGATGACGGTGGTGGACTGGTGGTAAGAAAGTAGTAAGCAAATATTTAATTGATGGTATTAAAATAAGAAAAAAAAAATTAAATGGCAAAATTGGTAAACAAAAAAATAATTAGAAGATCAATTGACTTTTCACCTAGAAGATTTTCAAATGCCCAGCACATTCCCTTCACTAAGAAGATTTTCAAATGCCCTTAGGACACACGATAAGGTTATTTTTGTAGGAATTTTTTTGCAAGTTAGAGGTCTTTAAATCAGCTGAATTTTTGTAGACATAATATTATCATTATTTATAAGATGTCCACAAAAAATAAGCTCAATCAGAAATATTTAACCCTACAAACAAATCACTTTAAATGTCAACCGTTCATTCACACTATTAAAATTTAAATTAAATTTTCGTGGTGCTAGAGGGTGTTAGAGGTCTCCGATTGAGCTGATTTTTTTAGATATTATCAAAATAGTATAATTACCATCCATACTAAAAAATTAATCTATTTGGAGAACGAAACTAAACAAAACACAAAATCTAAAAGCTTATTATGCACACGTTAACAAAATCCAAGAAAGAAATAGCAGGGGATTTGAAGATAGAGAAAATCATCTAGAGGACGTCATAATGAAGGTCAAATCACTCCTGTATCTTTGGGGAACAAAAGAAGATTTCTTTAAGGATGTAATTCTTAGATTGGAGATTATCCTAAATATGTAATCAACCCACTGGATATTGTATTATGCTGTAATTTTTCTATTATCAATAAATTTTAACCTCGGAGTTTTCACAAAAGAAAAAGAGAGACTGGTTTTTTCAATACGGTTGACTTCAAAGTTGTCCTTCTCACCAATTCTCCTTCATTGAATAGGTTCACAACTTCACAGAGGCTATTATTTTAGGATTTTGTTAATATGTGCCCTTAGGCACATGATAAGTTTTTAGGTTTTGTGTTTTGTTTAGTTTATTAAGTTTGTCCTAATGGACTGATTTTTGGATATGTATGTTATTTATACTATTTGGATCATATCTAAAAAAATCAGCTCAATCGGAGACCTCTATCATCCTTTAGCACAACGAACACTAAATTTAGATTTTAATAGTGTGAATGAACGACTGACATTTAAAGTGATTTGTTTGGAGGGTTAGATATTTTTGATTGAGCTGATTTGTTGTGGACACCTTATAAATAATGATAATATTATGTCTACAAAAATTCACCTGATTTGAAGACCTCTAACTTGCAAAAAAGCTCATTTAAAAACAACCTTAGGGCACACGTTAACAGGACCCATTATTTTAACCCAACTCATCTACTTCTTTTATTGAAGGTCTTGCACTAGTATTTTCTATCCTAGTATTCCTCTTTTATGGTTGAAGTGTTAAATGTGTTATTGCCTGGATGCACCCACCCATTGATGCACACTCATATATAAACCCATAAATAAATGCGAGCATATATGCCAAACTCCCTGTTGTTACCGTAAATAAGGATTGCCATATTATTGGCCAGGGATGGATCAAGTCTTGGTACAGACACCATCATCATCAAATAAATGCATGCCTTGTCGACATTATTGTGTAGCCACCTTCATTCTTCGTGTAAGTGGAGAATTTATTTACTCCCCATGTTTTTTTTGTTAAGACTAAGAATAAGTGTGCTAAGACTAAGAATAAGTGTGCTTGACTTTATGGGGATTTTGGCCAAAAACTCCTACTTAAAATGTATTTTAGGATTTAGTCTAACAAATATTTTTTTTAGTATAAGATCCCTAGGTAACTGACTGAAACCATCTTTTATACAGACTGGTTTCAGTCAGTTATCCAGGTGCCTTAAATTAAAAGAAACGTTTGTTGGGCTAAATCCCAAAATATATTTTAAGTAGGAGTTTTGACTAATTTTTCCTGATTTTATTCTTAACTACAAAATTAATAAATAAGATTGTTTTTTTTTTAATTCGGTAAAAGATAATAGTATATTAGAATAACTTATAGCAATACAAGAAGATCCGAACGAGGTGGATCCACCAGGAATACAAGCTGGTAAGAAAAGAATACAAATATAGCTCAATGAAATTTAATCAGCTGCTCCCATTTGAAGACTAATAGCCAGTTTGTTTTTTTTGCCACTAATTAGTCGCAGGTCATACAAAATAACTTTTATTTTTCACAATTAATTTGTGGTAGTTAGAAACAAACCTTTAATTTTGGGCTTCAAACCCAAAATTACTATAGAAAATGTTTACTATGGTAGATATTTACTATAGAAAATGTTAGCATCGGAAATACTTGTTACTACTTGGTATTCCAGACGAAAACGTGTCGTAAATATTCGATGCATGGTTCGCCGACTCATAAAAACTATTTAGTGGTGAAAAATAAAAGATATTTTGTGTGGGCCTGCCACTAATTAGTGGCAAAAAAATAAACAGGCTCTAAATATCTAGTGTCTTGTGCTTATCAGTTATCTATCCACCTATACTTATTTTTTCTTCTTATACTTAATGAAATATTTGATTTGATATTTTTCAAATTTTAACATTAAAATTTATCAGTTTTTTTTTTTCCAGTTTTAGTGGGTAATACGATTTAAGGCTAGCAACAGCAATGTGTTGAGCTGATCGGGCTTGGTGTTGGTTGGTCTCGGGCTCAGATTGGGCCTTAACCAACACCGATTGACCCAAACCATAAGTCTGATCAATAAACTTCATTTTGGTCGTCCAAAATCCCCTATTCCCCTTTCAAAAGGTGGATATTTGGAAAACTGCTTCAGGCTAAGCTTGGGCCGGGTATTTATAGGGCTGTAGTTATGACAAATTGATACCAATTGTTAAGACCCAAACCAACTAATAGCCAAAAGCATGCACCTAGATAACAATGGATTGCTGTTAAAGGGGTTCTCTAAAATGTTAGGGGGTTGGACAAGTTAAATGGGCTTTTAACCCAAAATCACCATTCTAATATTTTTCTTCTTTTTACTAAAGGGGTGGTGAGGGTGTAAATTAAACTACCACCTCTAACTCCCTTTCTCCTTCCAACACGTTCTCTATTTCTCCAATAAAAAACTACTTTCTCTCTCTAAAACCTCTCTTAAATTATTCGACCACCAAAGATCGAAGTCGTTATTAGCGAAAAATTCTATGAAGGATGAAGAAGTTCAAGAAGGAATACCATTAATGGAGAAAGATGAATTGAGGCAAAGGTCACCATTAATGGAGTCTCAAAAACCTAAATATTCCTTTTCGGAGGGTTTGGGTTCCTCAAATCCAATGAAAATCTCTCAATCAAATAGTAATAAGGTAATACAACTGATTCATATATTTTTTTTTTCAAACGTTTTTTTTTGAGATCAAAATTTCTAGTTTTCGTAAAATGGATTGCACAATCACCGTCAAAATTTTAACAAACTTATGAGGAGGTTAAGAATTGTAAAATGATATGATTTTTTCGTGAAGATGATCTCCATATATACCAGGATACCACACAATCAGCGTAAAGCAAAATCATCTCTAGCATTATTCTACAAATAATTGTTTTTATATGGCCTTTATATGTGAGAAAGAAGTTTACAATGCTGGATAATAAAGAAATTATTAGCACTAGTAAAATAATTATCCTTTTAGTGTAAAAGTTGTTATTATCTAGGATTACCATTTAATGAGTAATCTCCTCGTGAGATTCAATATCAAGACTTAAACTATAAAAATTCATGCTTCCAAACCACTGTAGTATTAGAGATGGGATTAGGGTTGATCAGACAGAGTACAAAACCCTAACTAACTTAACAGAGTACTAACTCTAATTTAATACCTAACACAACTCTACGTACATACCTTAGTAACCGAAACCTTGGTATAGGGGTGACGCTCCCGCTTCAGAACCTCGCGCTCCCGCTCCGAACTACGCTCTGACGCTCCTGCTCCGAAGGTATTTTAGAACTAAGAACATTTTTTAATCGGCCGCTCCGACGCTCCCGCTCCTATTTTCGTTCCCACTCCGACCCACGCTCTGGTTACTTAGATGCATACAATGCCATATATTTGGATGATCCAGTCAAAAATCCATCTCATCTCTTGGAGGCATCATACCCATTTTTTTTTTTTTGAATAGTTCATATCCAAAAGATTTCAACCAACCATATCACTCTAAATCATCCAACAAATTAAAGAGCTGCTTTTAACCAGTTATTAAGATCAACGCTCCACGGAAAATTAATCAAAAGGTTCTAGAATAGACTCTATAATTTCAGTTATATGGCCCATCCAAGGATAATCCATGAGGTCCAGATCAGTTTCATGGCCACTGTGGGGACAGAAAGGCAATGGTACACAAACTCAGAATTTTTATCAAACTACTGTAGGAATGATTAATGAAAGATAATTTAATTAATTTATAGGAAAAATTAATGAAAGATGTGCTTAAATTTTTTTATTATCTTATATTTGAATATTTTAATTAAAGTAGTGAAATTTATTAGTCACAATACTTTTAATAAACAAAGTTATATATGAACTCCATAATAGGTTAGCAGCAAAGATACAGTGTGACAAACAACATACAAAGTAAACCCAGCAAAGATATAGACCCTGCATGGTACAGTGGAAATGTTTGCAGCGCAGATGTTTGCAGGTGTTTGGGCGAATTGTGTGTGCTTGGTATCCATATTGCAAATATTATTTATGGTAATTGATTACCGCGGTCCAACGTTTTTAGGCAAAATTGTTAACAATCGTTTCCGGCTACAAACGCCAGAATATCAATTGTCTTGTCTTCGAAGACAAAATCGAACCTGCAGCTCTCCCCTCTACTCCTTCTGGTAAGTTACCCACTTCTCTCTCCCTGATCTCTCTCTCTCTCTCTCTCTCTCTCTCTCTCAAATCTCCCCCTTTCTCTAATCTTTCTCTCTCTGATCGATCTGTCTTTCATCTCTCTCGACTCTCTGATCTCTCTTTCTCATTTTCTTTCTCTGATCAATCTCCCCCTCATCTCTTTCTGTCAATAATCGTTCGCACCCAATTTAGAACCGAGACTGTTTGCAACACTCAACTCATAGCTTATTTCTCTCTCCACCAGTCAGTCTGTGAAACCCAATCAGAGATTCAAAGTGCATTCCAAGTTTCCAGCAGGTAATCTTCGATCAAAGAAGCCCATAATTGCCTCTCCTTGGATGCTTCTGCTAGAAATCGATTTTTTTGTGCTTGACTGATTCAAGGTTTCTAGGGTTTGAGAAAGTTCTCTACAGCTAACCTTTTAAATTAATGATTCTTGTTCTTTTATTATTTTTTTAATCTTCAATTTCAGAGGTTTTGGCTTCGTATTCGATTCTTTGATTTGTACAATTATATGTAAGATTTGTTAGTTTTTATTTTCTGATGAATCTGAAGTGATCTAAAAAATTCTTTCCCTTAATTTACTTTATCTGCATGTATTGTGGTAGGATTGAATGTTTCTTTAGGGGTGATTCTTATTTTGATCTATTTGAAATTCTTAAACCCCAATTTGATTGCTAGAGTTATATGAGAAGAGAATAACAGAGATTGAGATAGAACATATGTTCGATAAAATGCCCAAAAGAGATGTTATTTCATGGCATGTGATTTTAGTTTGCATTTAGAGGTGCAAGTGTACAACCAAGCAGCAGTACAATTTTACATCTCCTTTACTGTGAGCATACAAAGCACTAATAAACTTTTGCCTCATAAACCTTTGCAGTGGTAATCATTTACCATAGTAAACATTTTCCGACTGCAAACCTTTACAGTGCTACCAAGCAGGGCCATAATGTCAAACAAACAGCTTCTTAGTTAATCAGGTTCAGAGTTTTCTCAGGTGGGTCTAGGAAAAGCAAGTCCGGATATTTGAGTGCGGCCAAACAGAGCCTTAAATCGTCTTTTTAAGGGTTTAGGGTTTTAGTAGCGTTGTCGTCTTTCCAATGACCGTCGAAGAATTCAAAAGCTCTCGAATCTCTGTAACTCAACCTCCTCGAACCCTAGATGTGCAAAAGTTTGCGGAATCCCGAGCTTCCGAGCTAGAATCTCTTCACTCAATCGTCGCAAATCGATTAAACAATGATTTTCGATCTCAAAGGAATAAGAGGAGGAGAACAACAGGTCATGATAATCGCCTTACGAAGAAAAAAGTGAGAAAAAGGCGAAAATTGGGGCTAATTGATGAAGTTGAACCTTCAGCTTCAGACAAAGATCAGAAGAAGAAGAAGGTTCCACGCCGAGTTCTTCGGAGGATTGAACTTACAAGCAATCCTGAGAGAGGTTTCTGTACTACAGGGGATGGGACAAAGAGGCTTAGAACACACCTTTGGCATGCAAAGCGGTTTCTGATGGCAAAACGCTGGGGCTTTTACCTTCCTCAAGGATTGCAAGGCCGGTATGCTTTTTAAACTTCTCTTAATATTTTATTTTCCCTTCCTCTAGTTTATGCTATTTAGTGCTTCATGGATACAACATCAATATTAACATCTACAAGCTATCACTTTGATTTCCATGTAAAGTTAAGGATTAAGATTAATACTTAATAGGGCTTTTAATCTGGGTATTAACTATTGATTTCAAGTTTTCAACCCTAGTCCTTTTGTTTCGAAAGGTATGATCTTTTACATGACAGAATAATTTGTTGTGTTGTTCCACACAATATATTAGGTGTCTTCTATTCGTAGTACAATGATCATATTCAATATTTGAATCTATTGCTTCAGGAAATTGTGTTAGCTCCCTAATGTTTTAGTCATTTGATCTTCGGATAATGTATAAAATGTTCGCTGCTGATGAGTTTCTTGTCAATGTGGTGTAGAGGAAAAGGTTCAAGGGCTCTCTTGAGATTGTTTGAAAATGGCGCGCTTGTACATGATGCGAGCTACCTTTGTGCTGTCCAATTGGAGGGTCCAGAGGCAGGCATTTTCCTTTTCTTTATAGCTTGCTGGAAGTTTAATTATATATATAATATACGTATAAATATCGCCATAAGAAATCTTATGTATTTATTTTATATGTTTGCAGAATTCGTTACTGTCAATTTTAAGAATGGTTCTGGTGCCAACCCGTTCAGTCTGTTTAGAAGAATTATCCACTTCTGTACTTTCTGGAGTTTGTTATGGAAGCGCTATGGTAGGTCAGTCTTTTGGTAAGGACACTGCTATCCGCTTCCTTATGTTAGAAGGATGACATCAGAACTTTGATTTATGACCTTGTCAATTTCTGCAGCTTCATCATGTTGGAGCACCATTTTCTCAATTGATAGCACCGGTAACATACATGTGGCGACCTCTCATTAAAAAAGATATTGAAATTGAAGCTGAGAAGGTCTCTATCCCCGCTGGATCTAGCACCACTTGTAGCAGTACGTGTGATTCTCCATTTCGTAAACTGTGGCTGTGGATACATGCTGCAGCTTACAGTGAAGGATTTGATGCTCTTCGATGTGCCAGTCAAAAACAGGTACATATTATTTAAGTTATTTCAACCAACTTTTGATAGAGTTAAATTTTTTTAAATGATCTGATTCTTTGTGAGGATGATCTACTTTACATGGTAAGAAATCATCCTCACTAAAAATCAGCCCTTGATCACTCCATGTGGGCCCTAGAGATCAGTGCCAACTTGGTGTTGAAAAAGTGGAATGAAGGGATCCCTCCCTTCAACAAATTTAAGTTTCTTATCTTCTTTTAGTTTTGTTAATTTATTTATTAATTTTCACGTTGAATTTACATTTCAGATGGATGAGAGTCATGAGAGTAGCATCTCTGTCAACTGTTTCCCGCTTGAGGGACAACTTGCGAAGTTGGAAGTTATGGGATCAAAGGCGGTGAAAGTTCTTCAAAAGATACTATGCCCTGTTTTTTCTGAGTGAGTCTCATCTTTAATGTAGATTATACGAATTAATTAAGAGGTTGTGGCTTAGTAGCTGGTTGGTTGTGCAGGACTTCAGAGGGGTCTTTGCGTTTGACAAAATGTACAGCTTTGGAGGATAGCACTGAAACCCAGATTCAGAAATCTTTAATCCTTGAACATGCTCAGCACCTTCCTTCTGGTGCAATTCTATCTCTAACGGTTAAAGATCCTCGTGATTTACCTAAAAAAGGGATTGAAAGTGTTTCAGAAGCACAATCTACTACTACTACTACTTTAGAGGGTGATGTACAAGTAAATAATTCTGATGAACCTGCTACCTTGACTGAGTTTCCAGACAAGAATAAAGAGATTATCTCATCATTGTGGTCGAAAACTGAAGCAAATAGTGTTTTATTATCTGATAGCAAAGACTTGTGGAATATCCAAAATGTGTTGAATCCTCCGGTGGAAGAAAATCTTCTTTGCATGGAGAAACATCAGAGGCGCATGGCTTTTTATAATCTGGATAATACAAATTCAGGGGTATTGAGTTCTGAAAGTATGAAGAAATCATCTAGGTCTTGCCCTATTTTGCTTTTAAAGGATAATGACCAAAGAGGCTCTTGTGCAAGGTATGTATTGTTTTCTTTTTACGTTATTTAATTCTGTTGTCTGATTTGTTTGTTTCTTTCAAAGTTATCTCAGTGTACAAGTTGCTAAAATGAATTTAATATCTAGTTTTTGAATTTGAGGTTTCTCTGAATTTTAAATTGTTGTAGACTTCTAGCATGTTTTAGCCAAAAGACAACTAAAATGCACATGCCTCCTGCCTCTTTATGAGTATGTTCTTTTTCTAATAGTGGTCTATTTGGGTCATCTACGATCTAGTTTACTAAAACATCTTTCTTGCAGATATTTCTAACTACAGGAGAAGAAAAGAATGTTATTATTGTCAACTCTTTCCAATTTATTTTGAACCTGATTGCTACTAGTCTGCCCTGTATATTTGCATGCAATTAAAAATACAAGCCTCAACGTTGAATTTTCTAAAATTTGATGTTCCCCAGCAGTGGTGTTCCCTTCCATGACTCCGTGCTTGACATCTGTTTATATGATAATTACTTTATATGGATGAGCTAATTCAAAGAACAATTGTCCTAAAAAACCTGCCAACTTCGCCTTTAAAATTTTTCAGGGTGTCTGTCATTCTCCCATTAAGTTGGGTCAAAGCCTTCTGGGTTCCTCTCCTCTCCAGTGGAGCTCGTGCTATTGGCTTTAGAGAGAAACACCAGATTGCATGTGATGTAAGTACATCTTATTAAACTTTGTCACGAGTTTGACTGTTTTTCAAGTTGTCAACAGTAATGGACTATTCACTGCAGGTTGGGTTGCCTTCTTTCCCTTTTGATTTTCCTGATTGCAAGGCATACTCGTCCTTCATGGCCAACGAAGCTGCTGTCTCTGATAAAAAATTGGAACTACGTCCTCCAGCTATGAGGCCTCCCAGAGTTCCCATACCACCTCCATGGGATAGTGTGAGGTTTGCTATTGAGGAAGGACTCACTAGCGATGCAGATATTCAAGCTTCCCGTGAGAAAGTTTTTAGTGGAGAGAAGGGCCTTGATAATTCATTGGTAGACACGAACATCAAAAGTTGTGATTCAACTACATTAGAGCGGGATGACTCTTTTTTTGAAGGATTAATTGCAAGGACATCCAATATTTTAACTGATTACTTGAGTGAAATCCATGGAGGTCATTTGCTTTTATTCCCTAGCGCAGCAGCAACGAGGAAAAAGGTTTTTGCGGAGATGTTGAATATTGAAGGCAAGGTTAGCCAGAAGCCCAAAGTGGCTAACCAGATACTTGTTGACCGGAAACTATGTTTCCTTAGAGTACATCTCTGTGCCTACAAGGAAGGTGTTTTTGAGGAGGGAGCCGTTATTTGTTCACCTCGCCTTTCTGATTTATCTCTGTGGGTATCCAGGTATGTTAATTCTATTTCTCTTCAGCTTTACCTTTGAAGTTTGTGGTTATAAATTCTTTTTTCTCTAGGTTTACTTGTTGTCAACTAGGCAATAACATGTAGGAATACTGCAGATCAGATGACCAGGAGGAGGGAGGACTTCAAATACCACAGTCATCTATAAGATCATACTATACACAACAACCTTCTGGTAAATGGGAACTTCAGAAACCAGAAGACCCTGTGGCAAGGGAATCTCATAGGAGGCCGATCGGCTTTGTCACAACTGGGTTTGTTCGAGGAAGGTGAGTATATAGTTATGGTGTTGTCTTGCTCTGCTAATACCCCTCTCTCGAGAATGTTAAATGTTGGTAGTTCTGGGTGCAGTGGTAAACCAGTGGCGGAGGCTTTCTGTGAGGCGTCTTCACTTGCTGAGCTGAGAAGAGAGCAGTGGGAGGGTATGGAGAGGAATCAAAAGGAGGAGCAGGAGATCTTTGTGGTGGTTAGGAATCTGAGATCGGCAGCTTATAGACTTGCGCTTGCCACTATTGTTCTGGAACAACAGGAGGAAGATGTGGAGTTCATGTGACCCTGCTTCCCCTGTTCTTTAAACATTGTTTTTTTTTTTTCTTTCTTTTCCCAATCTTATATTTGATTGTTTTTTGGGAATTTTGGCCAAAAACCCCTACTTGGAAAACGTTTTAGGATTTAGCCTCTAGGGCAGAGGGTTTCAGTGTGTGTAATTTATAGGAAGAGGGTTTCAGTGAAACCCTCTCCGAGAGGGTTTCAGTCAGTTATCCTTGGGCCTTAGACTAAAAGAAAACGTTTGTTGGGCTAAATCCTAAAACGTTTTCCAAGTAGGGGTTTTTGGCCAAAATCTCCTTGTTTTATTTATTTACTTATTTTTGGCCCCACTACATGTTAAATGTCTTGCAAATATTTGCAACAAATCTCATATTCACTTGTATTTGTTCGTATGGCACCGTAAATTGTTGGTCCTCTAGATATTTGCTTAGGCCCACGAAAGTAATTTACAATATCAAAATGATTCAATGCCAATCTTCTTTTGAAAGTGCCTTCTGCTGCGACCTCATAATCATGCATGCCTCAGCTATATTCTAAAACCTTGGTGGTGCAAAAATGCAACCAACCATACATAATGCAAAACTTCATCACGCTAGCTGGCTGTACCAAACGTGTCGTAAAATATCATTTTTCTCAAAAGCTTCTCAATTTTTTTGCTTTTTAAGGTCCAACAGAAGGGAAAAGAAGCGTATGCCATTTTTGGACAGCAGTAGTAGAAAATTTATGATACACCACTAGAACAACGAAATTTTGCTCCAACTGTTTTTAAGTGTGTAACCCAAAAGGAAGAGCCGTGTTGCAAACCCACGTTAAAAACTGGGTGTACAATTGACAAAATTGACAAACTCTTAAGACGTCGCAGCGCCTTCATAGTCCAATGCAACACAAAGAGAGAGAGAGAGAGAGAGAGAGAGAGAGAGAGAGAGAGAGAGAGAGAGATATGAAATAAACGGCAGAGATGCGATGATGATGAAACTTAGAAGACCAAACCACCTTAGACGGTCAAGATCGAAAATCATCCCCAAAAAACGACAAACAAAATCATATTCTTTTCTTTTGAGAGAGAGAGAGAGAGAGAGATATATGAAATAAACGGCAGAGATGCGATGATGATGAAACTTAGAAGACTAAACCACCTTAGACGGTCACGATCGAAAATCATCCCCAAAAAACGACAAACAAAATCATATTCTTTTCTTTTCTCTCATTTTCTTGTTTTTTTTTTTCTCGGTCACCTCATCAGAGTGACAGCCAATTACAAGACAGTGGAACAGCATCATTTTCTGGGTCAGCTACGGCGGCAGCAGCAGGC
>MVGT01003949.1:153405-196610 GCA_002174775.1 Macleaya cordata
AAAAAAAAAGAAAAGAAAACTACCAACTTAATTTTAGTGAGTAAACCTACATGGCAATACTAATAAGGTCATTAGGTGTGAAGTGAACCCACAACCTCTACTAAATGAATGGTACCAGGCACCAGCCGACTTGCGAAACGCTTGTCTATTTAATTTACCGGTACGATTAGTTAAAAACGTGATCATGTGCTAATAAAAAGTTAATTAAAACTTTAATCAATCAAAGCGAAAGACTCAAAGAATGGAATATGGTGGGAATGCCGGTCTTTTTTATGGTCACGTGGTCTGTCCTGTCAATGTGATAATAGACTGGTTTTAGCGTCTATAATAAACACCCACCTTCCCACCTTACATTTCTCTCTCTCTCGCAATTCAAAGAAAAAATCTCTCTTTCTCTCTCTTCTTTCTCTCTCTTCGATAGAGAAATCATCCAACGTTGATGAAGGCGGGTGAGACCTGAAGATTCAATCCAGTTATTAAGGTATTCTCTCACAGATCAAATTAATTTTGTTTAATTTTAAGCATTCCAATAATTATTCCCGATTTTTGGGAAGTTCTTTTTCTAATTCTCCTGTTTCTAGGGTTTAGTTTCATTTAATTTTTAAAGTCTGGTTTTTAGGTGTAATTTTGGTTGGCTATACATACTTAAAACTTATTTGATTCTTCGTCAATTATTAGGGTTTCTGCCTTCTCTATTCTTTTGTGGATTTATATCTGCTGGTGGTTTTGTGAAATTTTGGATTTGGATCTGCTTTAGCTATTATGGGGTTTGGTTGAACTGGTCTATTCGATTATTCTGTTTCCTTTTGTTTCTTGGATTGTCGTCACTAATCTTGTAATGAAGTTATTAGAAAATTATAAAACTTCTTTTTACTCCTCTTCTCTTAGTTTTTATTGGATTTTTTTGGGTCCCACATTTATTTTCTCATTTTTTTGTAGTTAAGATCCCTTTTTAATTGTGTCTAGTTTTTTCTTTTACTGATTTCAGTTGTTTATGCAGCAAGCTATATGAGAAGCTCTCTCTCCAAGTAAAAACTTGTCAAATTTTGACTTGAAGTGGTATGAAGTTAGAATTTGTTTTCCTTTTTTTTTTTTTTTTTTTAAATTTTGGTTCTTAATTTTGTAGCTTTATGTACTATCTAGAGTTTAAGTTTGACCTGAATGCTGCATGTTGTTCTTCAACTTCAGGCTTTGTTGACAGCTCCACATATATTCAATCGGTAGAAATTTTACCTGAAGGTTGCACCTAATGGCAAAAATCAAACCCCAAACTCTGCTACTTCAAAGCAAAAAGAAGAAAGGCCCGACTCGTATCAGTGTCACTACTATTATTATGTGCAATTTGGTTGTTGTCTTAATTGTTTTGTCCTTAGTTGCCACTTACAGACATTGGTCTCAGAGGTTGGTCAATTTTTCTTTGTTATATTGATACTAGTTGTTTTAACTACAATCTTCTAGTAGATAATTTCGTTCTTCATTATCATTGCAATGTGCATCTATGATCTAAGACCATGGTGAACTTGCTTATAGGTCAAGGAATCAAGCAGAAAACGGCTTACCAAATCATGAGGTAATCATTTTTGACAACCGTAAATGTTTTTTCTCCTCTTTGTTGTCGGCGCTGGCCCGTTTGGTGACATAATTGATTTTCAAGTTTTAATCTGTCTGGTGTCATTATTATTTGTTCTTTTTTCAAGTGATATTCTGCTAAAACATAGCTTCTTCTTTCTTTCTTTTTTGGCTAAGTTTTTCCTTGCCATGCTGTAGGAAGTTGATGCTTTCGCAGATTTGAAGAAATTCGATCTTCCTAGTTATGCTGTAAGTTTTTCTTCATTAACGTTGACATTTCCGTCAATAGTTGTACTTGTCTTCTGGAAATTTAGGGAATAGTTTTAGTTATTTGACAATTCCTCATATATTCAGTTTGCCCTGACCTATCATATACATAGAGCACTGAAGATTCTTGGTAGTAGTCGTCCACCTTTGAATTAAACATTTCAATTGCTATTCAACGAAGACTTCTCCATGGTCTCCATTATTAGATTTTTATTTCTGAGCTTTGTTAGGTTTTGACACTTCCATCATCCTGATATGCTTCCATCCTTGGGGTTCGCTGCCATTTGCTTAAAAAATTATTATTATTATTATTATTATTATTTTGCTGATAAGCATTTAATTGTCTTCTGGAAATCTAATGAATGGTCATAGTTATTTGAAAACGTTTCATACTGTTAAGTGTATTGCTTTCATATTAACGTTTCATTTCTTTGTGGTTCTATGACTGTCAATGATGTTACATTTTTGTTGGTCTTAAATTTGACTTAGATTCTAAACACCTCCAAAGGTTTGATAACGGTTGAGCTGTACAAGGACGCTTCTCCTGAGATTGTGGACAAATTCCTTGACTTGTGGTAAGTAATTTCACTAAGCATTTACTCTCTAAGTCTCCATCTTTCAGATTTTTCGAAATACTTTTCCTTTAGCTGATGTTCATCTATAGTTAGTCAAACATTTAGTGTTCAGTACTAGATTTCAGCATGTTCTTGTATGCAAGCAACATGAGGATTTCAAATAGTGTTTTGCTCTTTATGACATCACGTGTTGATAAATTATGGGCGTTCTATCCTTTATAATAAAGAAAAAAACTTATGGGCTTTATAAGAGCTTTTATTCTCTAGCATTATTTGCATGCGATTGTAAGATTTCCTATATTCTAGGGGCTATGGTTTAGGAAAAGAAAGAAGAAAAGAAAAGAAAAGCCAAACACCACACAGCCATTTTTCAACTGGAAATGGATAACATGTTTTATTCAAAGTGAAAAACTTGATGGAATTGTAGGATTCAAACTGTGACAGTACTCAATTTTAGGTCGATAGTGTAGGAATGCAAAATAAAAAATTAGCATATCTGGAACTATCTAAGGTTAGCCCTAATTTGGTAAAATAAAGTCAGTGAGATGGTCAGACAATGTATAAAAGACACTATGATGCACCAGTCAGATGGAGCGCTTTGTGAATGTCTGAATTGAGCACATGGTCCTAATTAGAACAACTGGTGACACAGGATTCATATTTTTTCACCCCAAATAGCAGGAATAAGGAAATGTTAATGATGATGTTTTGAGTCTTAGTTCTAGAAACTGTGTAGATCTTCTATTTTGTATTTATTTAGAGTTGGAGAAGGTAAGAGAGCTTGGGAAGCTACTGAACATTGATGATTTGCTTAATGCACACTTCACTACTGTGAGGGGTTGTGGTGCCAAATTTTTTAACCATACAAAGATGTGCTGGAATCTTCATCACATCAGTAACTCTTTCACTGCATCTTGATATGTATCTGCTGGCACATACACCCTTGAACTGTGGTGTTCATTGTTCTGGTGGCCACCGTTGGTATTGTTGGCTAAATTGCATATGATCTTGTTTGCCATTTAGTAACCATCTTTTCGCCTTTCCCTAGATGGGTTCTTATATTGTCAAAAAACCCAACTAACTGGTTTTTGCAGTCAGAAGGGGTTCTTCAAGGGAATGCCTTTTCATCGTGTAATAAAAAACTATGTTATTCAAGGAGGGGATTCCCAAAGACTTGGAGCTACAGAAGATTGGACTCTGAAAGGAAATCATCACAGTATAAGGTTTTGTTGCTTGCATCAATCCAGCTTCATTATCTTGTTTTTGAACTGATAAGCATTTGGTTTTCCTTATTTTGACAAGTGAATTTGTGCTCACTCATCCAGTCTGAAGCACGAGGCCTTTATGCTTGGAACTTCAAAGGCTAAACATGATAGTAAAGGATTCGAGCTTTTTATTACAACGGCACCAATCCCAGATTTGAACGATAAGCTTATTGTTTTCGGACGAGTCATCAAGGGAGAAGATGTTGTTCAGGTACTCAATGATACTGCTTTGTTCCTGTTGTCTGGAATGATTTTGCAATTCCTGTCAGTTATTAATAAGTTAATACTTGTTTGAACTTCTTCGCAAACAGACACCGTTGTCCAGATTTTTCTGTTTGTGTGTGTGATTTTCTAGAACCACAGTAGTTCCAACTCTGAAATACCTTTTGTTTGAATGTGTTGTTCAGGAGATTGAAGAGGTTGATACAGATGAACACTACCGACCTAAATCCCCAATAGGAATCATCAATGTCACTTTGAAACGCGATCTTTAATGGATTTTCCCCAGCCTCTTGTGAAAATTTTCGACATTGTGTGCTACCCCGTCTCAGGAACTGCGGCAAAAAGTTTTCCACCAACCTCGTCTCTGCGCATCAGTTTGTCCCTTCTGGGTATTTTGACAGATCCAACTTCAGAAGAAAGAGTTTTAATTAGTGAGGGTTTGTTTATGTCTGAAAAAAGAGCTATTGGGATGTGGGTATTTCATATGAACATATGTAATTGAGCTAAATAGTCATTTACTCTCCTGTAATTGTTTTTATCATCCTTTTGATTTAAGTTTTTTGATTTATTTGCTAGTTAAATCCTATCGGCGGAACCTGCTTCTGATTGAGAATTGTATTTTACCTGTCACTTGGGTAAGGTAAAGTAAAGAGAACTTCTAGTACACTTACTGCCGTTCTGTTTAGGCAGGCTAAGTTCTTTTCTATCTTTATCTACAAGTATGCATCTGTGGAACACTATAGTCTTGTTGTGGGTTCATTATCTGACGACCCCAAACCATATCTCAGTCATGGTAAAATGAGATTAGGCGCTCACATGGATATACCATCCCATTGGGTCTTTCAGTTCACAAGTTAGTAGTAGTACCCTACATTTCTCATTCTCAAATCATGTAAATCGTATTCGTACTAAGGGCAAGTGCCATGGGAAACCCTGAAGGTAGGGGTATGGGGTAGGGGTTTAAGGTATTGAGGGAGAACAAGTACCATGGAGAGAAGACACAGGGGAGGCACAATGTGTGCCATACGACAAAGTTAGTGCCGCACGGCACAATCTGTACTTTATGGCATAGATTCTGCCAAAAATTAAATACCCTTCAAACCCTTAGATTGTTTTCATAGTTTGGGAGGAGGCAAAGATTGAGCAGTACGGCTCAATATGTGCCAATAGGCAGAGATTACGACACAGATTGTGCCTAAAGACACAATCTTTGCCTCCTCCTTCAAATTCCTTGCTCCCGCCTCAAATCTAGGACCCAAGGGAGGGATTTGATTGTTTGGGGTGCCCATGGTACTTTCCCTAACCTCAAAAAAATGCTTTTTTCACTTGTTTAAGGTGTCCATAATACTTGCTCTAAGCCCTGATTTTTAACCTAACGAACGTGTTTCCATAAATAGTTAATTATAGTTAATTGTCTCGTGGTCGTTGTTACAAACAAAGACCTTATCAATTAATACAAAGGAGAAGGAAGAGATGAGGAATTGGTTAACATACATGTAAATTTCCTTCAATCAGCAAAATAAATAAGATTATTTCATACCATTTTTAACTTAAAATATTATAACTAATTCTGGTGCTAGAAAATAGTTTTCCGAGTCTGCTGACCTACTTTGTCATACAAATATTTTGGTTAATTTGGTACCAAATCCTTCCATTGCTGGATTCCATTCAGAAATATCAGATCCATTTCCTAGCATCAATGATCATTTTGCCTTCTTTGTATCTACTTCGTTAGGTCCATAGAGTATGTGTACCTGCATTGTGCTTTTCCTGTAAAAAATCCAGCCACAAGAAGCTCCAGCAGAAACAGTATTAATGTACGGTTACACCATCTTAGGACTTGTTCGCACATAACAGAACCCACACTTATAGATCGACGTATATGAAAGTTAAAACACTAATCACAAACTATCAGGGAAGGAGGACAATTTCAATGCACATGGACCTTATGAGTTGTGCATGATAAGCATTTTCGAATCTGATCTCGAATACAACTTGGGTTCTGAAGCTTGGTTCACATAGTCTAGTTTCAAACAATAAGATGTGCCTGAAAACATTGGTCTTTATAGCAAAATCTTATTCTGGGCAGACCCTTGCAAGCAGATCCTCAACCTCTGAGCTGATCTCAATCCCATCTGCTTTCATCCTCCGACGAATCTCAGGCTCTGTTCTACCAGCAGCTACGTAAGTACAAAGCAACAACTTGTAGGCTTCAGCATCAAGACAATTGACCTTCTTCAGCATCTGGCAGAACGCCTCAGCCCCATTGACATCCTTCTCTTCCTCAAAATACTCCAGAAATGCTCTTATTCTTTCTTGGCTTGGCTTCCACTCATTCTCTTTCACCTTAGAAACAGCAGTTTCCATGCATTTTAAAGCTAAATCTGTCTGACAAGTTTTCAAGAAGTAATCCATGAATATCTCATGTGTTCGATAATTAGGTCCATAACCCCTTTTAACAGCATCCTCAATAAGCAATTTAGCTTCTTTGATCATGTCCCATTTAAGATAAACACCTACAAGGGCATTCGTTAATCTTATATCATAACTTGTGTAACCTGACAGCCATTCCTCGAAGCATTCCTTTATGCCATCCAAATCATCCAGCTTTCCAAGGGCCTGAAGTACAACAAGATAGCTCAAGTTGTTGGTCTTGGGAAAAGCTAATTTCAGAGAACTCCATACTCGATGAACCTCTGATAAATTCTTAGTACGTGCATACAAGCTAATAAGAAAATGATAAGCTCTGCGATCTCGAGGCAGAATCTTTTCCTCGAGTTGTTTAAGAGCTAACTCAGCCTTATCAAAAAGATGAGCATCGATATAAATAGCAGCCAAATTGCTGTAGATAGTCCAGTCACACTTATCGCTGTCTTTGGTCTCAACCTCCTCCATGACTCTTTCCACCCCATCAATATCTTTTAAACAAGCATAACTGTTCATCAATACGTTATACGTAAAAGTATCCAACGAGATGTTTCTCTCCTTCATTTCTTGTACCAGTGGAGGAACTTTCTCGGGTTCATTTAACCTCATATACAGGGTCATGATATTGTTATATGCTAGAGCAGAGTCAACATAATTTAATTCATCCATCTTCAGGAAGAGAACCATTGCTTTGCCTGCCATCTTCTCTTTGCTATAGCAGTTTAAAAGAGCACCATATGTCATACGGTTCTTTGCACGGGAAGATAAGCTGTTAAAGTACTTCTCTGCCGAATCTATCCCCTGGGTTTTTGCTAAAAGATCTAATTTTACGGCAAAGTCACTGTAGGACAAGTTAATTCCCCTCTTTTCCATCCACTCTATTAGCTGCAACCAAGAAAGCCAAGAATTCGATAAATGATGCAGTGAAAAAAAAAAATTGACCTGAAGAACAATTTATGTTCAATAAATGATAAAGACAAGAAAAACCATAATATGTCTTAATGTAAACTCAGGCATCAAAGCATATAAACTCTGCATATACATGGCCATGACATTACAAACCCAGAAAAGCATGAACCTGGTCACAAACACAATTGGAGGTGGTGTTTAGTTTCAAAGTTTTACCCATAAGTTATTCTGGAAAAAATTGTTTAGCTGGAACCAAGTGAGTCTCATGAGATAAAGAAGAAGAAAATGTGCAGGACGCGCTTTATGGTAACATAAAAAAGCTCAAGCTTGACATAGCAATTACCAATCGCACATATTTATCTGCATTTCCTCAAAATCAATTCATTGCCAAATCCCCTACACAGTTCGGCAACCCAAGCACAGGTATGGTTCCATAGCCTGATGGGGTGCCCTCTGCTAAGTCGCACAGCGACGGGGACCAGTGTGATTTTGATATAGCAATTAACATGAAATGGTTTGAACAATCAGTATATTAATACATACTAATGCAGATTAACCCAAAAAATGACGAACAGAAACCAGTTTGATTAACCAATAAATGATCATTTGAATGAAAGAAAAAGAGCATTTTGGTCTACTAGGGTTATAAATTAAATGAGAGAGGGGGGTCGGTGATAGTGACGAACCTCTAAGGCGTTCTGATGTTTTTTGTACCTCCTGAGTTCCCTAACGCAGCTCTCGAGCTCGTATTTCTTGGGGAAGTTACCCTCTCGCAGAAATTTATTGACGGCGCTTGATACGTTTTCACCGGTGGCACCGAGAATCGACAATCTACGGTATAAAGATCCTGATTTTCTTGGTTCTGGTCGGCGGCTCTCAGACTCAATTGCCGCCGTGCACAACCTTCTCGCGGTCGCTATCCCGACGGAGATAAGACGTTTAGACTTTTCCATCGTTGCTGGGTTTTGGTAGGGTTTTAAGAACCAGAAGCAGAGAGAGTTGAAGACTTGTAATCAGTGGCTTTTGCTTCAAATATTTTCGCTTCGCAGTCTACCCTTAACCAAGGGAAATGTTGCTCAGCCCACCAAAACCTGCCCTATTTTGATTTCCCAACTAATTTAGCTGCATCTTTGAATACAAAGTGTTGGCCGAGATGCTGCCACATCAATTGGGAAAATTTAAGTAGAGATAGTTTTGGTGGACTAACAAGTATTACGCATTTAACACTCTCAAACATAGCGGGAGATAAGTACACGTGGTAAATAGTAAAAACAATAAAGCTTTTTTGCCCGACCAAATGACAAAACAAATGCCAGATCTTTATGTGGCAGGGTGGGACCCACCACTTTTCCCCTTCTAAAAGTGTTATGAGAGGTTTTCTAACTTATGTGGCAGTGGGATCCACCATGCCACATAAGAATCTGGCATTTATTTTGTCATTTGGTCGGGCCAAATAGCAGCTATCATAGTAAAAATGCTTAATTGGCAACTTTTATCCATTGATGGGACATTTTAAATTTTATTTTGTTGTTAAAATCCATAGCAAGGACTGAAATGCAAAGGAAATTTTGAAGAAGGAAGTTGAAATAACCAGTGCATAGCACGAGGGGAGGTCTTGAGTTAGAACCTTACTAGGCGGTTACCCTTCCACCTTTGAGGGGAGGTCTTGAGGTGGAACCTTACTAGGTGGTTAGTAAAGGTTTCTCTCATGTAATGCTTGCACACTTGGTGTGTCTTGGCTCGTGTGTTCTTCGGTACTACCCGTGCATGACTTACTTGTGGTGCAGGTGCCCAAGAGTACTCTTACCTTGGTTGCGACCCTGATAAAAATTGTGTTTCATAAAAGAAGGAAGTTGATGGATCTTCAAGAACGGAGGCTTTTATTAAGTACATTATTGACCTTAGATTTTGTTTTGATGAACTATCTTTTTCCTGTACCCCAAGAACATGTTAATATTCAATTGCTTTGTACAATGTAATTTGAGATTCAGCATAAGTGTACTACAAGAAAAACGGAGCCCCTTTGCACCACTTGTACAGAAATAATATAGTTCGACGAAATCGAATCTTAATTAGATGTGCTAGAAATGCAAAATGAAACTGATAAAAGTTCAGAATTTGGTCCCAATTTCACCTCAACACCAAACTGAGTTTGAGTTACTACCATTCTCGATCCAAATCTCGTGCCTGCAGCCCCGAATGCATGTTCTTAAAATAACAACAGCATTTTAAAACAACATACAACTCAGTTCCTCATCCTGGGTCCTCTTTTAAACTGGTACTAAGGTCCTTAATTTGGACAAACCCTTTCAAGTAACTGCTTAATCTTGGAGTTCATCTCAATCCCATTGTCTTTTATCCTCTGAAACATTTGAGCTTCCAATTTCCCAGCAGCGGTATATGTACGAAGAAGAGAAGCATATACATTGGAATCAACACAGTATACCTTCTTCAAGCTCTCGAACAATTTCTCAGCATTTTCAGTGTCCTTTTCTTGCTCAAAGTACTCGAAAAACGTATTCACAGTCTCTTGGCTTGGCTGCCATTCTTTATCCTTTGATTTCGAACAGGCAGCATCCAAATTCTTCAGTGCCAAATCCATCTGGCGCTTCTGCAAGTAGAAATTCATGAACATCTCTAGCGTTCTAAAGTTGGGTTTGGCCCCTCTCTTTGCAGCACCTTCAAAAATCAACTCAGCTTCTTTGAGCATGTCCTGGTTGAGGTAAGAACCAATAAGAACATTTGCAGCCCTGATATCATAATTTGAGCAACCCAATTCCCATTCCTCAAAGTACTTCATAAGCCTATCTGTGTCACCAAGTCTAGCAAGAGCCTGAAGCATGTTGAGATAGCTAAGGTTAACGGGTTTTGGAAAAGCTGATTTTAGAGACTCCCAAACCCGATCTACCCCTAACTTATTCGAAGTCTGTGAATACAAGCTAAGGAGAATATGGTAAGCTTTACGATCCCGAAGATCATTCATTTTTTCAACTTCACTAAGAGCCAAATTAGCCTTGTCAAATAACCCTGCTTTGATATAAGTGGAAGCCAGGCTAGCAAATGTGGACCAATCGCACTTAACCCCACCTGCTTTCATCTCCTCTACAACTCTTTCTGCTTCTTCAATATCCTTCAAAGCAGCATAGCTGTTCATCAACAAGTTATAAGTATAAAGATCAGGGGCAATATGTTTCTCCTTCATTTCCTGTACTAGTTGGGGGACTTTCTCAGGTTCTCCCATCCTCATATGCAGGGATATTATGTTGTTATAAGTTAAAGAAGAAGAAGCCAAGTTCATTTCACTCATCTTCTTGATGAGATCTGTTGCCTTCTCTGTCAATTTCTTCTCGCAATAACAGTGAAGTAGTGCTCCATAGGTTAGCTTATTCTTTGCGGATTCAGGCAGGCTGGTAAAGTACTCCTCTGCTGAATCTATCCCCTTGGTTTTTGATATAAGATCCAAGCGTACTGCATGATCACTGTGGGACAAATCCCAACCCCTTTCATCCAACCATTCCATCATCTGCATATAAGAAAGTAAAAACAGATAACAAAAGCTGAAAATGTATGTTTATTTTTCTTGATGTTCATTACTCACACAGTCGCACCTTACGTTTTCTTGAGACTTCAATTGATTTACTACCACAGTTTTTGTTTTTGTTTTTGTTTTTTTATAGAAATTACCTAAAATCAACTTTAGGGACTTGCATATTGACTTTTTCATATGAAAAAATTGAGAATAATTGGAACAAAAAACATGGTAGGTGGTTGCACATCATATTTAAAGTTCTAACTGAAAATACAAAATGATCCTTATTATATATCACTTCAATCAAAAACATTTTATACGATACCTACAGGTATATCAGGAATAATACATTCAAGCTTCGCTGACTACTAGGATGGTTGCTTCCTTTTTATAGTAGTATAGATAAACTACAATGCCGATCATCAATATAAGCTTAATGTGTTTGATGGTTCTCAATATTTGAGTGTCTTCTTCGGTGTAGCATGCCATCCACCTAGGGTTGTCCTCAGGTTTCCCAACACCCAAATCAAAAACTCGGTTCTGGGTACCCCTGTTTACCCATTTATTTGTCACCCATTGCTCAAAAACCGGATTAAACTAATTAATCGTCCGCAGCAACATCAAATTATGAATTGAATTGAGAGCCATTAGGGCTAATTTCCTGTTTAGCTTGCAGGGATTTAGGTATAATTTAAGGTATGAATGTAGGTTTGTATGAATGTAACAATGTATGTATGATCGACTGAGAAACTAGATTTTAATAGAAATACAAGATCAAATTTAACGCTAGTCACAACATTAGATCTTTCAATCAATAGAAGTACAGAAATGAGACTGTTTTTTAGTGTTTGTTGGTTCATCAACAGTAGGAAGTCATTTAAATCAGAAGAGCTAAAAGTCTAAACCTGTATGGCGTGATTGTATTTCTTGTACTTGCGGAGCTCATCGACAACCCGGATGATCTCGTATTTCTGAACGGAATTACCCTCCTTCACCCATTCGTTCAGCGTCTCCGCCGCGTTAGCCTCGGTGGTGGTGGTGTTGCCCAACAGAAGTAATCGACGGTCGAGATTAGAGATGTTTCTGTTGTTGAGAGTAGAAGTAGTCGTCGCAGTCACTGTAGTAGACAGACTTCTCGACGACGTCGGTGCACCTAACTGTATCATCACTCGGTTAATAACTCTCTTAGCCATCTCTCTCTCTCTCTCTCTCTCTCTCTGTTTCTCTCTCTAGGTCACAGAGTCTCAGGGGTTTAGTTTTAGGGTTCTTCTGAAATGAGGATGCTGGTGGCGCTAACAAACTTTTGAAACTTTGGGGAATTTCATACCTACCAAATGTGACTTTGTATTTTACGAAGTACATATCAAAGATTTGGAACTCTTTGAACCGATGAATCTCGTAAAAAGATGATCTCGATGATCTTCTCGTCATATATGTCTTTTAGAGAGGGGTTCTGTGCCCCATGGAAACCCCACCACATTTTGTGGGGTGGGCGAGTCTACATTTTTTTTAGAAGATGTTCTTCTCACTCCTCATTATATTTATCATCATATCTCAAAATCAGTTCATATTAAAAATTTGCCAAAAATCTATAAAAAATGAAAGGTAAAAAAAGTTTTAAATTTTTTTCAAAAAAAAAAAAATCTAAAATATGAAAGGTTAGTTTTTTTGTTTTTTTTTTTTAAGATAATCTCCTTATCTCGTAGATCATTCTTATTGAAAATCAAAACATTATAAAACATTTGATGATATAAAAAGTTTGCCGGAAATCAACAATATGATTGAAAGTTGGAAAAGCTTAAAATTTCAAGCATCTATAAATTTAAACCTCATAGTCATAAGCCATCTATTTTACACTAAATTTTCAACCAACTTTTTACGAGGCTAAGATCTATCCTGAGATTATTTCCATGTGGTGTAAAAGGTCGGGTGTAAAAGAGAGTGTAATCATAAGTGGGGTGTCAAGGAAAAAAAGGGGTGGGTGGGAGTGCAAGTTTTCCCCCAAATATTATATATCACCCGCGTAAAACCGTTATCCGTTGAGGGTAGAAGCTGTGATGAAGCCTGTCGCTCTTCTACTTCGCCCCCTCACCTTCTCTTCTCCTTCTTCTTCTTCTTCACGGTATCTTCCCCTGAAACCCAGAATCCACAGTAAAAACCCTAGAAATCGCATCAACTGTTCTCCGATTCGATCTCATCCGGTGCGTTAATTTCATCCATCCATCCATCCATCGTCTATTCATCTTTAAATATGGATTAAATTTCTAATTTTTAGTTTTTTTTACAATTCGTTCTTTAATCTCCTAGGTTAATACTAAAAGTAAAGATGATCTCAAATCAGATTACAAGCTTGGAGCCTTCGATCTCCTGCTTCTCACTCTGTTCCGCAACAAAATGGTCCAGGTGAGTTTGGTGTCCGTACAATTTAATTTCTTTTTACAGTTTTTTTTTTTGGGGTGGAATTATTGATTAATTTCTAATAAAATGGAGTAGGAGGTTGGATGGGATTCGGATAAAGCTGGATATGATGGACTCATTGAAGTTGCAAACCATCTCATGATGAAGGGTCGAACCAATTCAGAAACCGAGGAAGCCGCGGTAATAATAATAATACTTTCCATCAGCGCTAGTGCGGGGTTTTATTTTTTTGTTCCTGCTAACAATGGGATTTGAATTCTTGACCTCTTTGAATTTTTCTGCTGTTGTAATATCATGTTAAAGGACTACTTTCTCTAAAAGCTCGAACTTGTTTGCAGATACGGATTTTAAGATCATTGTTTCCTCCACTCTTATTAGAACTTTTTCAAATGCTGATAGCACCTATAGGAGGGGGAAAACTGGCTGCTATTATGGTTGGTGAGATAAATCTGCTTTAATTCATATAAGATCATGCTTTTGAAATGTGGTCAGGTGGGCAAAATGTGAACCTAAAATGTATTGTTCTGTGTGTGTGATTTTTTTGAAGCAAGAGTGACTGCAATTTCCTGTCAATGGCTAATGGGTAGGTGCACAGTGAACTCGGTTGATCTTCCTGATGGTTCCTCTTGGAGAAGTGGGGTTAGTTTGTTTCAACTTCCCAAAATTAATTTTCTTCTGTAAAAGACTTGGCATCCAATGTCCTTTATTGTTGAGAGCTGCTAAATACACCCTGTATTCATTTAAGGACCCCTATTTTTTTTTTTTAAGTAGTTGTATTCACTTTATTTTTACACTCTACTTACACCATTCTATGGGGTCTACATAGTTATCATTATGAAGATCCTCAATTAAAAAAACAGCCCTTCCATAATCTCTGCGTAGGGCCATGAAGTTATGTAAATAGAATGTACGGGTAACAAGTAAGAAAACATGGGTTCTCAATATGATTCAGGATGTATTTAGCATCTCCCTCATTTTTTTTTTTTAACAGACTTGTTTTGTTAAAGTCCTTTTTCTGGTGGTTGGTTGGTGGGTTCTATGAATCTATTCAGGTATTGGTAGAAAGATGCAAGTATTTGGAAGAAAGCAAATGTTTAGGTATTTGTATCAACACATGTAAGCTGCCAACGCAGGTCAGCCTCTCTCTCTATAATCATCTTCTTTTTTTAATCCTCTATCCATTAATAAAATATCTCCATTTTATACTATTACTTAGGCTACCAAGTAATTTCAAATCCGGCAGTGCTAGGGCTACAGAAATTCTGTAGGAATTTCCTACAGAATGCACAATTCATGGTGAGATTCATATCACCTTTGAATAGGGTGCGAATTACGAGGAAATTCATATCACTTTAACCATTGGATTAGTATTCTATAACTCAAGCATTTTCGTTTTAAATCAAGCCATGGGACAACACTCTATATACAGTATACTTTTTCTTTTCTTTTCTTTTTTGAGGTGGGACCTAATAGCAATTCTCTTCATAAATGTACCTTTAACATACAATCTTTTGAAGATTTTTGTCAACTCAAAGTAACCCTACCAACCCTAATATTCCCTTGGGTTGAAGGCTCCCCCACCTTGACTAGGTTCATGAACTTTAGGTTGAGCAGGGTTAAAGCACCGACCCAGCCCTATAACGGCTCGACTTTTAGCCCTAGTTTTAACTTTTAAATATATGGGTTTCCCACCTTGCGCCCCACAAGTAGAGCCGTAGAGGAGAGGAAACAATAAGGAAAGAGAGAGAGAGAGAGAGAGAGAGAGAGAGAGAGAGAAGAGAAGAGATTGTGTGGAATTTTTTCGATCGGGAGAATCAACTAATCTTGCTAGGGTTTTGCTGGAAATTTTGTGTGGGAATTCTTGACAATAAGCACTGCACATCTATGGGTTTGGATCTGTCCTGTTCAAGTTGATCGCTGTATTTCCTTTTTCCCACTTGGTGAGGTCTAAACCCTAATATCTTGTTGGAATCCTCTTTAGGTTAGGGTAAGATAGAGAAAAATAACGTTATATATTGATTGTGTTGATCCAAGAACAGTTTTTTCTTGATGATTTACTTGCTTGGTTAATTGGAAAAACAATCCTATTATAATCACACAAAGAGGGCAAAAGGTTATTGTTGTGTGTTCTTATTGGTGTTATTTCTTAGTGTGGTATTAAAATGGATGAATTGTCAGTTTACATGAAAAAATTGACTTTATCAAATTATCCAATTTGGAAACTTAGGATGGAGGATTTTCTTTGTGTGAATGATTTACATGAACCCATTAAAGGTGACGGCGCAAAACCAGCTAACAAGTCTGATGAGGAGTGGAAACTAATGCATAGAAAAGCTGTTGCCTGTATTAGACAATGGGTTGATAAGAGTCTGTTCCATCTTGTTGCTTATGAAACCAAAGCTGATATCCTCTGGAAAAAATTAGAGTCTATATTTGAGCCTCAGACAGTTCAACATAAAGCTTATTTGGTTAGAAGGCTTGTTAATTTGAAATATGAAGATGGAAGGAGTGTAACTAAGTATTTGGGTCTTTTTAAAAGCCTAGTGCACCGATTAGATACCGTGAAAATTTCGTTGGATGATGAGTTAGAAGCACTGTTTCTCCTTAATTCCTTGCCTGACAGTTGGGGACCCTTGGTGGAATCACTAAGCAATTCAACGCCTAATGGGAAGCTAACCGTGGATATGGTTAGGGACTTGATGCTCGACAGAGAAGCCATAAGAAAGGCACTGGGTACATCTACTTCTGAGATAGATACTGAACAGCAGGAAAGGCGGGGAAGAAGCCGAAATAAAAGTTCTTGCAACAATGAAAGGGGAAGCACATCCAGGGGAAGGTCCATATCTGCGAAGGAGATACAATGTTATTACTGCAAGAAGTCAGGGCATATGAAGAGAAACTGCAGAAAATGGAAAAGGGATCACTCTTAAAGATGATGTTATATGAGAGTCAGAAAAAATGTCCATTATGTGATAATCCAGCTTGAACTCATCTGAATTTTACAAGAAGCTTACTTACTGGAATATATACCTTGCTATGTGACAGTAAAAATTATGTGGTTTACTTCTTTTTTTTTTTCACTTTTGCTTTCATTCAATGCATTCTCCTACTTTAGAGAGCTTTGGTAATCTTTACTTCTTTAGATATATCATCAGTACATTTAAAAGATGATGTTGCTTAATTTCGGTATGAGCCTTTTATATATGCACCTACTGTAACCCCAGGAAGCTCTTTATTAAGAAAAACAACTAATTATGTGATGGATTCTGTTTTGTGGTCATAGTATAAGTCTTTACATTATCATATGGATATGATTAGAAACTTTCTTCATGTGAAGAGGGGTGGATTATGGATAATCCATGCATGGAAATCTAATAAAAGAATCCAGCTTTAAATCTCTCAGTACATGTGTGGCATATGGAAATGAATATTTTTCAGATTTTGAAATGAACTTATGCTTAGTTGCTTACTCCATATATAAGTTCATTTAGTCTTGTCATCTGATTCCCTTACAGACTTTCATCAAGGATTACATGGGTGTCCCTTTGACGATGGAACCGAACTTTAGTGATTATAGCTGTCAGGTAACGTGCCTCGTGATAATTAATTTTGGCAGAAGCAATTTTTTGTGGGTTGTTGTCGTTTTGATATCTTAACTTTGCTTCAAGACTTCAACTGAAGGATTTAGCTTCTTCTTTGCGATGTTTTCTATATGTTAGAAGAAGTAATTGGTAGAGTGATACTGATTCAGCTGCATAGAGACTAGAATGATTGATTACAGGCTCTGAACCATTTGTGACAAAAATGTGTTTTCGCGAAGTATTTCTGTTGTGTTCATGAAATTTTAATTTGGCAGTTTAAATTCGGAGTACTTCCTCCTATGCCTTCTGAGGATAAGACACTGATGGAACCTTGTCTGGAAATATGCCCAAACGCGACACGACGTAGAGAAGTTCGCAAAAGTGATAACATAATTCAATGCCCTAAGGTTTAAAGTTCTTCAATCTTTATATCGAAGGAAGATATTATGTCGAACAGTGGATTGGTTCATAGGGAATAATGTTCCAAGTCTTGTGCTCCTGTATATCTACTATAATTATATTTTATTTTATTTTTATTTTTTTTAAATTTTTTAAATTTTTTTTTAGATGGTGTACATCTTCTAGGAGTCCAATTTTGCTGCGTCGTTTCCTTTGCTACAAAGCTAAGGGACCGCGATTTTTGTGCCATATGGCACAAACACTTGACTTCTTTTACCAACTTTGTAACCATAGTTAAGCCTATCTGCTATCCATGTCAGTGGAATGGGTCTTAACTTTAGCCTAAACAATACCACAAATTACATAAATGCCACAAATTAAAAAAACGATTTTAATTGGCTTGTAAAAGAAGAGTAGTGCTAGAAAGTACGCACATTTGGGGGGAAGAGAATCCCTCCCTTAAGTGGACGGTTGTCTATGTCTTGAAGTTTGGGCAAGACGGAACTCGAGGATGTGATTCAAATCACGAGGGGATAATGGCCTTAGGATGGGTTTGGGGGAAGAAAATCCCCCAAAATGTGCGTACTCTTTAGCATTTTCCGTAAAAGAAACCTGCTTACTTTAGCCTCATAAAGTACCACAAATTACGTAAAATACCACAAATTGAAAAAATCTGTTTTATAAGGGTTTATAGCCATCGTTAATTTATTAAAAAAAAGAAAAATAATATACAAAATTATTTTGGTTACCCTATTTTTTTTTTAATAAATTTTTACATGGTTATTTTTATTATAATTAACTTTATTTTCCATTATAACAATCGTGTTAAATTATTTTTAATGTAATACAAATATAATTAGACTAAACCTGGCACCAAGTCGGATTATGATCGACCTTAGGCGGGTTGGCAAGTCAAGATTATCAAATCCTAACCCTGACTATTTTATGAAATGAATCAATTTTTTAAACCCTAACCCCATCCGCTTAAACATATTCATATATGAAACAGTTAAACAGGCAAGGGCGACCGTAACCCTAGCAGGGTTGAAGGGTGTAATGAGTCAGAAAATTCTAATCCTAACCCTATCAATTTAACTGGTGGGTCGAGTTAGGGTAGGTTTTGGGTAGGGTTGGCAGGTCACAGGTCATTTTGCCATCTCTAGTTTTGACCTCAAAATCGGTATAACGACTGTTATAGCTGTAATTATCCCCTACCGTTACACCGTTACGATGATGGCTTACAAACATTGATTACAACAAATATTTCCATGTAAACAAACAAAAACATTAACCATGTAAACCCCCAAAAATTTCTTTATAATGCATTACAAAAAGGACCTGTAAACTAACATTTTTCTTTCTTTACAAGTATTTTAATTACAAAAGATATATAGCCCTTTACATTAACCAACAAAAATATAGCCTTGTAACCCCCCAAAAAAAATTGTTTCTATAATGCATTAGAAAAGGTCCTGTACACTGCTAAGGGCTAACATATTTTCTTTCTTTACATGTATTTCAATTATAAAAGATATAGCTCCATAAACCAACAAAATATATACCCATGTAAACCAAAAATCAATATGCATATAAGCTTCACCAAAAAACTTTCGCAATTTCAGAATCTCCCGTCGACCAACCCAACATCAAAATGATTGTGAGAAGTCTAGCCTACGAGTAGGACCGTTTGGTAAGGTTATTGCATCTGATAAATGTTGTTGGGATAGAAGTTCTGCAAATCCCTACATAATTACAATTCGTTGTAGTATGAGGAAAAACTAGTAAGAGAGGCAATGGAAAAGTTTGATTCTGTTTAATAAACATAGATCACATGTGAGTAATTGTTCGGGTTTTCAGCTCTTGTTATGTTCACATGTCCAATTTGATAATAGGGATGCCAATGGATGGTAGGAACACTAGAACTTGTTCCTGTTGATGTTTGGTTTACAATTCCAATGGATCCCTGGATGAATAAACATAATAATGAATGAACCCTAATTTTTTTTTTCCAGCAATAAGCTTTCAACCATAATCACCATAAGAAAAGTTTAATTTTCTGTCACTAAATTCTAATTTTATCATTAAATTATTAAAACAGAAAAAAAAAATACCTTATTTTAGAGGAAATTAAGAGAGAAGATGCTTGTCACCCACCACATTAGAGGCATTGAAGGGGAAAAAAAACGAAACAGAGAGAGCATTTGGAGTTTGTTCCATCTACCAAAATTTTATTTTTATATTTTTATTCTCTGTTTCATTAAATGACCATCTTTCTCTCATGAATAATCCTACTGCATGCATTAAATGCATGTCAGTTTGGGTTAACTATGGTTACAAGTTGGTAAAAGAAGTCAAGTTTTTGTGCCACGTGGCACAAAAATAGCGGACCCTTAGCTTTGTAGCAAAGGGAACGTCGCAGCAAAATTGGACTCATCATCTAGGATTTATAGCAAGTTCTTAAGGGCATCAAGTGAGCAAGAATCGGTGGAATAATTTCTGTTTGGTCTCTTCTTTCTTAAGGTTGTTGCTGCCCAGTGCATCTCCAAAAGCAAGAGAAATATACGTGGTGTATTATTTTATTTTTTTATTTATTTTATTAGAATCTGAATTTGACTTAAAATTCAAAAAACCCTCAAAATAGTTAGGCCAGTGGTTATTATCGGAGCCAAATTCTCATTGTGGAGCTGATATTATACCACCCCTTGCAGGTTTTTACAGGAAAATTTGTGACAGAACCCAAAGATTGCATCCTACAAATAAATATAAGTTTTCTCTAGAATAAAAACCATTATACGTATAAGTATCTTCGTTACAGAAAATCAAACAGTTTCAACTGCAGGAGCTTACTAATTGCAGTTGTCTCTACCTGTTCCATAACTTACAAGTTCTCAAGAGAAAAAAAAAAAAAAAAGTGTACATGACTAGAATCTCAATTCGGACAGCAAAAGCAGCTTAACCTCGATTACCAATGTTGGCCACTGATTTCCTTGGATCAATTAAATTACTTTTACCAGCTCCACTTCAAGGGCTCCATATTCAAAAAGCTCCATTCCATTTCCTGTTGCATGAATATTGCAGCAAATTTTGGAACATAACAAACTAAACCATGCCGCATGCATTATATATCCCATACTTAAAGAACAAAAGATGGCATTAATAAAGACAAAATTATACAAGAAGTAGCAAGCAATGGAAAGAGACAGTTGCTGCTAACAGGAACAAGAGTAACCCATGGAAGATAATCTAATTAGCTGAACCCTAATGGCTGGAGATGCAAAGGAAACCAGCACATCACACATAAAAAGCAGGAGCATTAACTTCCGTTTCTTGGTCCTATAATACGTGATTTACTGTAATTTCAATTTGTTTCCAGGTCCAGCTACGGAGCTACTGATCATTAAGGTTGGAACAAGAAAGGAAAGTAAAAGACGATGAGACAGGATGTCCTTCCATCGGGCCACAAAATAGCTTACTCGATCCCATAACATGTAATATGTATGTTGCCTTATGAATAACTAATGTAACTTGTGAGCATTTAGGCTTCAATCAATATCAGTATAGAAATTGTGATCTTTATGATCAAGGCATGATGAATCGTCAAGGAATTAATAAGATATCAGAGGATACAGTTCCAATCTCGGCAATCCACCATAATAGAGAACTGAGATTTAGAATTGACAAGATCATCACAAATAAACCTATCAATAGTGTCCCTAAGCAAAACAAGCAAAGGAGTTTCAGTGTTTGAAGTACAGAATTGATGTACGTCAAACTGCTATTAGAAATATAAGTTATCATCTAAAAACGTTAAGAATAAAGAAGCTAGTGCTACGCAAAGAATGGTATCAAAACAGAAAAACAACTTAGTAGGCGAAGATCCTAATACAGACATTGGTCGTATCAAACTCGTCATAGAAGGTAAATTTTCAAAATCATTTGCAGGGTCAGTTTTCATACATTGTGCGTATTACCGATCCCAACCAGAGGGCCTCCGTCTCTCTCTTGGCTTTTCTCTAGAACTGCAAATAATAGAAATAATACAATATGTCAGAATGAAGTCAATTGCAACAGAAAATAAATTACCACCAATTAAAGTGATGCAGAGTCGAAATTCAAAAAGCTAACCCTTCGAAGTTCTTCTGACTGCCATTCTCTCTAGAGTTCCCACTAGTGGTGCTTCCTCCTGAGGTAGGAGCAGGATTAAATGAACTATTTGTTTGTGCTCTATTTATGTCTCCACCTATTGAACCACCAGAGACAAAACCTTTTAACACTGGCCTTTTGGGGACATATGTGCTTGAAGTGTTACTGCTCCCCTGGTTTGTAGAATCAGGTGTTGCAGCTACAAAGCTGTTCTTGAATTGTGTCATCATCCCAGTCTTCAGTACATTAACAGCAGCCGACCGACTAGGAACAAACTGAGATGGTGGATTTGTTGATTCTGCACTATACCCAATACCCAGGCCAAAATCCACACCACGCACACCCCTTCCACTACTACTGCCTCCCTTTCCCCTGCCTCCACCTTTTTTCCCACCTACACACAAAATCATGCATCTTGTAACAGTTGAGTAGTTTATAAAACAGATATATTTATCTGTGCAAAGTAACAGTTTAGTACATAACAAGCAAAAATGTTTTTTTTTTTTGAGGTCTAGGGTGTCCAGGCCTCTTAGAGCACCCGACTAGTCCCCAGGGTGTAGGCTAGACCTCCCTATCTACCTACAACCTGGTTAAAATCTTATTGTGGGAGTGGCCACCAAGAAGAATTGAACCCTCAACCTCCATTTTTGTGAGGTGAGTGTCTTACCACTTGGCCATCTTCCTGATGGTTAACAAGCAAAAATGTTGATTAGCTATTTTCTTGACCTTTACAGAAGATATGACGAAGTTTGATTCTTTAAACACTAAAATAGTAATTCTGTAATATTTTCCTTTTTTTATATTTTCAGTTCCACAGGTTGTTTTAGATGTAACCATTAAAAAACAAAAGGAAAATTTGAAATCACAAAACCAACCCAAAAGAAGAAAGAGAAGAAAAAAAAAAAGGTGCCTGCCCTGAGTTTTGCTAGAATAACACCAGAATTTGACACCAGAATATTACATCTGCTTTTTAAAAGTGGTATGAGGGGCTGAAATGGAATTAATATTTTTTCAGCAACTGTTATGATTGGTTTCCAATCAATAAAATAAACAGATGTAATTTTTGGTGTCAAAATCTGGTGTCCCTGTAGTAATGCCCGCCCTTCAAAGACATAATGAGCTACCACCAATTCTGAACCAATACACAGCAACCAGTCAAATAAGCATCTATTATGTACACAAGGGGAACTGCACTGCAAAGATAGAAAACCCGTACCAGATCCTTTTCTTGCATCACGTTTGGATCTGAATCTTCCGTCCTACAAATTACCAAGAAATGTCAATCATAAATTCATAATAAACATCACTGTCCCAACTCCCAAGACAGTATCAATATCTTTCATTTGAGTAACTTATGAAAAAGAAAAGGCAAAACAAGCAGAGGAAAATCTATGATACCAATTGGTAACCACAAGATAAGCCATCAACCACACAAATACATGGGGAAAAGTGTAAAGGTTAGTCCTCAGCATTCAATCAGTCTCACGTAGAACATCCATCTACGCCACAAACATCTGATAAGGTGATTGCAATATAGTTTTTCACTGAATACTAGGCGTATTTATTTAAACATACTATGCATGAAGTAAATCAAATAACTTCAATCATTTCATTAGTCGACATTTGATTCAGGAGATTTTTTTATGAAGGCATCATGATCCATGCCTGCAAAACCTGCACAACTACAGGCTGCAGGATCACGGTTATAATTGCTTCTAGTGGTTGGTTATTTGGGGAGTTATCTTTTAATGGTTGGTCGCTCCAGTAGTTATTGTAGTGGTTGGTTGCTTTGGTAGTTACGCTTAATAGTGGCTATACCAGTGTATAGTTGCATTAACTAGATACTATGTTTGGTTGGATAAGGGAAGGAAGCATTTACAAGAAATGATTGTTGGACATATGATCAGCTATTGTTCTTCCTAGGATTAAGATTTATCTCCCCTCAAAGTGGAAACCTTCTAAATGCGACTTAAGAGCTAGGCATTGAGGTGCTTGCATAGACTATCATGTGTTTGATGAGTCCCACAAAGAAGGTTATTCGATATTTGGAGGATTTTGCTCTTCTTCGAATAAGAAGTGGACTTCAAATACACGGACTTACATTGAATTCCATTTTTTTTTTTTAATAAAGACATTGAATTCCATTTTAATGTGTATTTAAATGAGTTTTTTCCTCTACATTTCCTTTTATGCTGGATTTTAGTGTTCTATGATTGTTATTCACTCTTTTCATGCAACCTCTGGATTTCCGCACCCAAGCTTGCATAAGATTTCCTAGATAGAAGCCATTGGAATAATAGGTATCATCTGCTTAGATGTAAACCAAGTGTGTAGATGTGCCATTGATGACCATCCTTATGGGTAAAATGCATCGAAGTAATTCACAATGTGCCAAACCCAAAAACAGCAAATATCATGTAAACTTACCTTCATAGCAAGATCCATCAGCTCCACAGAGACATTCTGACCAGCAGCAATTAAACTGTTGACAAGTTCCCCAGCAAAGCGTGCCTCCTTCTGTGTGATAAGAGTGTAGGCTGTTCCATCCTTATCTCCAGCACGACCCGTTCTACCAATACGATGAACATGCATGTCCATATCTCTTGCAATATCAACGTTCACAACTGACTTAATTGACTTGATGTCAAGACCACGAGCAGCAACATCAGTTGCAATGAGAACATGGTACATTCCAGATTTAAACTTCTGCAGAGTTTCCATTCGCGAAGATTGGTCTTTGTCACCATGGAGAGCCGCAACTTTAAAACCCCTTTGAACCAGCTGGGTTTCAATCTCATCCACTGTAGCTTTCTTTGATGCAAACACTAGAACATCTCCATTATCAATCATTCCAGGAAGCTTCTCCAGAAGCCAAGGCATCTTCTCAGCATCTGAAGGAATTACATGAACAACTTGAGTAATATCCTCATTAGCCATACCCACTTCACCCACAGTAACTCTTACAGGATCAGTGAGAATTTCCCTAGCTAACTTCTCAACTTTGCGGGGCATTGTTGCCGAAAAGAGTAAAGTCTGGCGGTCTGGTCTTATCTGACCAACAATAGACCTTATCTGTGGCTCGAAGCCTAGGTCAAACATTCGATCGGCTTCATCAAGAACGAGATAAGTTGCTCTGGACATAGTTAGTGCCTTCATCTTTAGCATGTCTATCAATCTCCCAGGAGTAGCAACAACTATCTCACAACCGGCCTTTAGTTCTTTAAATTGCTCAAGTTTAGACATTCCACCATAAACTGCAGAGACGCGAATTCCATTAGACTTTGCGAATTTCTTCGACTCCAAATATATTTGATGTGCTAATTCTCTGGTAGGTGCACATATCACTCCTATGGGACCCTCTTCTTTCTCAAGTTCAGGCTGATCCATAATATGAACAATCATGGGAAGAACAAAAGAAGCAGTTTTTCCGGAACCAGTCTTTGCAATACCAATAATATCTCTCCCAGAAAGCACAATTGGTAAAGCCTGGCACTGTATTGGTGTTGGCTTCTCGTACCCTTGTTTCGCAATAGCACCCATCAATTGTGTAGAAAATCCACAATCTTCAAAAGTCTTAACTGGCCTGCTAACATCAAAGCCCGAAACACGTATAGCCAAACTTTTCCGGTATTCAGCAACATCCTGCTCACTCATTCCTGAAGAAGGGAGGAAAAAAAGGATACCACTATAGGTAAATTTCATTTTCAAAGTTAATGAAAATACTCAATTCGTATTGTTTTGCGGGCACGACATAATTAAGCATTATACATTGTGGCGACTCTCTCTCTAAAAATTTGAGCTTTTAGAGTAATTGTTGGTTAAACACTAGAAGTAAATCTCGTTCTTGAAGTAAACGAAAATACTCAAATTGTATTCTTTTTGGCCCTTGCCCATCGTCTTTTTGGCCCTTGCCCATACTCAAAAATAATCAAACTACCAAACTGAAGCATTAAGAAAACAGGGGAAAGAACTGAAATTTACCAGCAATGGAATCTTTTTCTTCATAGAAGTCCTTGTTGAATGGTTCATAATCAATAGAACTGTGATCCAAAGCCGGAATTGGTTCAATCTTCTTTCTATCAACAACAATTGGATTATCATCTGAATCATACTCAATCAACCCGGCATCAACAGCCTTCGCAGCTGCGTAAACTTCCTCATCAGAATCATACCCAGCCTGAAGAACCTCAGACGCCAAAGTCAATCCAACATCTTTCTTAGCCCTCAAAAAGCTCTCAACTGGATCATCCTCTTCATCATCCCTATACTTCTCTGCCTTCTCTTTCGCCTTCGGAACCACCGGAGCTTTCATCTCTTCATGAATTCCCTCCATGAACGCATCAAGAGGGTCAACTTCTCCATCATCATCGCCACTGTTCGACTCTTTTGGGACATCGGGATTGCTATCTCTGTCATCATATTCGATGTTGTCAAGGTCGTGATCTTCATAGTTATCGTGAGGAGCAGAACGTGATGATGGAGGAACGTAGAGTCTTTGAGGAGCTTGAGAACGCTCGAAATTGTAGGTTGTTTGTCGGTTGATACCGAAGCCTTCGAAGCCGAATTTCCTCTTATTATTCGACGACATCTCTGATTTTGTCGGGAGAGAAAGAGAGAGTGAAATAAAACCCTAGTTCATCGTTTTCGGATCTCTTAAACAAAAATTTACAAAGTTTGTATTTTCTGTTTTAGTTTTTTCTAGGGTTTCAAGAAAAAGCAAAGAAGAAGTGATTATTAGAAAAAGAAATATGGAAATTTGCAGTAAAGCTTGCTTACCAGGAGAGAGACTACCAGTTTGCAGTTCGTTGGGATTATGGGAATTAAGAAGGTTTAGAGGGAGGAGAGATTCGAACGCGGGACCTCTGTGTTTTGATAAGAGAGAAAAAGGGCAGTTTGGTGTTCGATTTTAAAGCCAAAAGGCCCAAAACCGACGTGTCTTTGGAACGGCCAAAAATTTCAATAAAGCTTTTTGACCCACCCATCTTACAAAACAAATGCCAGAGACTTATGTGGCAGGATAGGACCCACCACTTTTCCCCTCCCAAAAGTGTTTTGAGGGATTTCCAACTTATGTGGCAGTGGAACCCACCATGCCACATAAGCATCTGGCACTTATTTTGTAATATGGTCGGGTCAAACAGCAGCGCTGCAAAAATTTAGAGGTGCTTATTTTTTGCCAGATTTTTTTACAAAACAAATGCCAGATACTTATGTTGCATGGTGGGTCCTACTGCCACATAAGTTGGAAACCCTCTCATAAAACTTTTGTGAGGGGAAAAATGGTGGGGCCTACCCTGCCACATAATCATCTGACATTTGTTTTGTAAAATGGTTTGGATAAAAAGATTTATTGAAAAAAAAATGTTCCACTGCTCTTGGGGTCATTTAACGCAGAATGATCCCGAACCCCCAAAATGACACGTGGTGTATATATTAACCCATTAACCGTTCAATTATTGCGTAAAAAGGTGTGGGAAAAAAATCCACGTAAAAAAATCATTATGTTATAAATCATTATGTTATAACTCACGTGGCTATAGGTGGCTGTCCCACCTTTAGATCCTATGTGTCATATTCTTCTTAACACTTATCCATGCATCTCCTCTACTCCCTCCTATATATATATGTTAGGAGGCTTGGTTTTCTAATATGTTGAAACAGAGAGTGATATCAGTGATATATATGTTGTACGATGGAAGCTATGAGAGATATGTTGTACGAATGTGTGAATAAGAGTTAAGCTTATATATCTCCTCCCTTCTCCCATACAATCTTGTACTTATATATTGCGCCCTAGAAATTATAACACGTTATCAGCACGATGCTCTAACCAGTCTCAAGATCGAGACCTCGACATTTTGTGATCAACCCGAAACTCCTAGGCATCTCACAAAATCAGAAAGGTATACTTGTGTTGTCTTATTTTCAATGTCGAATCTGACGAAGCTTGAGTTTGTTGCTTTAGATATTACTGGAAACAACTACCTTTCCTGGGTCCTGGATATAGAACTCCACCTCGCGTCTAAGCAACTCGGAGATACTATCCGGAAAGGAAATCAGCCGACCACAGAGAGTCGTGCTGCTGCTACCACTATTTTCATTAGGCACCACATCCATGAGGGACTTAAATATGAATATTTGACGGTGAAAGATCCGTTAGTCCTCTGGAATTGTTTAAAGGATCGATTTGGCCACTTGTCGATGGTCACACATCCTGGTGCTTTGAATGATTGGAGGAACCTGCGGTTGCAGGACTTCAAGACAGTAACAGAATATAATTCGGCCTTATTCAGAATAACCTCGCAGCTGAGACTGTGTGGTGACACTGTTACTGATGCGCAGCTGCTGGAGAAAACCTTCAGCACCTTCCACGCCTCTAATGTGCTGTTACAGCAGCAATATAGAGAGCGTAGGTTTTAAAAATATTCTGAATTGATCTCTTGCCTTCTAGTTGCTGAGAAAAATAATGAGTTGTTGTTATTGAACCATAATTCTCGTCCCACTGGTTCTACGTCTGTACCTGAGGCTTATGCAGTGACTGCCTCAGGACAGGGACGTGGAGGAAATGGTTATAAAGGTAGGCGCGGTAGACGCTACCGACGGAACAATTCCAAGAAGTGGACTAATCCAGATCATGCTATACAAAATCCCTAGAAGAGGGATAACGCTGATTCCCAGCAGAGGAATAGTGGCGAAACGAAGCAAGGTAAAGGGAGAGGTTGGAATAAACCCCCTAGAGATGTAACCTGCTATTGTTGTGGTATGAAAGGACACCTGGCGCGTAATTATTATACGGCCGAGCATCTGGTTGATTTGTATCAGGCTTCATGTAAGAAAGCCAAGACTGGTGCCGAGACAAATTATATTTGTAATGGTGTTCCCACTGACGATACCCACCTGGAGTTTTAGTCCATCAAACAGCATATTCTGAGAAGATCCTGAAGCGTTTTAACATGGACAAAGCACATCCTTTGAGTACTCCTATGGTTGTGAGATCTCTTGATATTGAGAAAGACCCGTTCCGACCAAAGGAAGAAGATGAAGCACTACTTGGTCCTGAGGTACCATATTTGAGTGCAATCGGCGCTTTGATGTACTTGGCCCAATGTACTAGACCAGACATTGCATTTGCAGTGAATCTGTTAGCCAGGTTTAGCTCTGCCCCGACAAGGAGACATTGGACAGGTGTCAAGCAGATTCTCCGATATCTCCGCGGAACTACAAACATGGGATTATTCTATCCGAGAAACCCATCCAATGGCTCTCAGATAATGGGATACACTGATGCCGGATATCTCTCCGATCCTCACAAAGCTATCTCCCAATCTGGTTATGTTTTTACAAGTGGAGGTACTGCATTCTCTTGGCGATCCAACAAGCAAAGTCTTCCAGCTACTTCCTCGAATCATTCGGAGATTATTGCATTGCATGAATCCAGCCGAGAATATGTGTGGCTCAGATCACTGATTGGACATATTAGAAGCTCTTGCGCTCTACCCTCTATTACAGATGTTCCAACAGTCATTTTTGAGGACAATGCCGCTTGTATATCACAAGTTCGAGAAGGCTACATCAAAGGTGATAGAACTAAGCATATTTCGCCGAAGCTATTTTATTCTCACCATCTTCAGAAGAACCGTGAGATTGATATCCTGCAGATACAATCCTGTGAGAATTTTGCTGATCTATTCACCAAGTCTCTGCCTACGACGACTTTCAGAAAGTTGGTTTATGGTATCGGCATGAGACGGATGTATCATCAAGCGGATTGATTTTGAGTGCCTGCTCAATCAGGGGGAGTATTCCGATACCTGCATTTGTCTGACTGGACCTTATCGCGCTGTACTCTTTTTCCTTTGTCAAGGTTTTGTCCCTCTAGGTTTTCCTTGTCAAAGTTTTTAACGAGGCAGCTTCTGCGAGTCTAGCACTCTTCTAAGTCTATTGTACTCTTTTTCCCTTAGCCCAGGTTTTGTCCCTCTGGGTTTTTCCTGGCAAGGTTTTTAACAAGGCAATTATCTTAGAATGGTGGACATCCAAGGGAGAGTGTTATAACTCACGTGGCTATAGGTGGCTGTCCCACCTTTAGATCCTATGTGTCATATTCTTCTTAACACTTATCCATGCATCTCCTCTAGTCCCTCCTATATATATATGTTAGGAGGCTTGGTTTTCTAATATGTTGAAACAGAGAGTGATATCAGTGATATATATGTTGTACGATGGAAGCTATGAGAGATATGTTGTACGAATGTGTGAATAAGAGTTAAGCTTATATATCTCCTCCCTTCTCCCATACAATCTTGTACTTATATATTGCGCCCTAGAAATTATAACACATTATATTTTTAATCTTTTTTTTATAAATTTAGTCCCTACACTTGAATAAGAAATAAATAGCAGTTTTTTACTTCTTCTTTTTTATTGGATATATCCCATACAAATCTTGGTAAAAAGAAACCTAAACTAATCTTGAATTTGTGAAGGAACATTCAACAACAGAAAAATTGAAACCCATATAAGCTCACGCTTAGCAATTTTCTGTAAGAAACTAAAATGTTATCATGTTTAGCATCAGCAGTCCTTTGCTGTTTGTTCTTTCTCACAGTTACCCACCAAAAAAGAATAGCATATGCAGTTGAAGAGAAACACATCAAGAGCTTTAGAATTAGGGTTTCATGGTACAATTAGCTTTACTTGCAGAGAGGCAAGAAGAAAAAGACATGAGCAAGAAGATATTAGATGGGATCCAAAATCCCATCAATCCTCAAAAACTAAATCAGCAAAATCACTATCATGTCAAGCAGTAGCTTCGGTGAGGCAACATTTCATTCTGAGTCAGATTAGTTTCTTCTCGCATTCCTGGCAGTAGAGTTCTGCTCTGAGAGGATCTTTAAGACGTTAACCAACGCTCGCAGACGATCCCATATATTCAAACCATAGAGTGCTTCGACAAGTGACTCCTGAAACTCGAAGCAGTTCTCCGCTACGGGATACTGTGTATGAATGGAGCACAAAAGAAAACAACTAGTCAGTAAATTAAAAGACATTCTATATGGATTAAAATTATGTTTTTCAGTAACGACCTGAATTGGCTTCGGTATCTTGGTTTTGATGTATGGCCACCATCTATCCTCCACAACAGATTTTACAAGACAACAAGCACGTAATCCTTCAATTCCAGCAAATCTTCCAAATCCACTGTGTTTCACACCACCAAATGGCAGCGACTAAAACAAGATATGTCTTCATTAGCGCAACGAAATTACCTAAATAAAAGGCTCGAAGATGCTTCAAGAAATAGTTAACACTTTAATATTGTTAAATTAAATAAATCAAACATCTAGCTTGGTATCAAATGCAGTACAATGATATCAAGTGTACCTGGCACATGTAGTTCGATGCGAAGTCATTGATTGCAGCAACTCCACAATGTAACTGAGAAGCTATTTCTCTTGCACGGCGTTGATTGCCAGAAAACACAGCACAACCGAGCCCGTAATTTGAGTCATTTGCAAGCTTAATAGCTTCTTCATCAGAGCTGAACTTCATTATTGGCATTATTGGTCCAAAAGCCTTTTAAGTAGATCAAGATAATTCAATTTTTGTGAGCACTTTTTTCATGGAAACCTTAAAACATCAAGAAGTTTTATTGAATGTACAGCTACCTCTTCTTGCATCAACTTCATCGTATGATTGACATTTACTATTACAGTAGGTGGAAAGAACTGATCAACTGCATCTTCACCTAAATTTCCAAAACTTCCTCGTCCAACAATTTCTGCCCCTTTGTCCAACGCATCATTAACAAGGTTTTGAAGCCTCTCAGCATGCCCTTGCATACATATTGCACCCATATCATACCTTCCAGCTAATGGAGGACCCTGCACAAAATTATAGAAGTCAATAAATCTCTAGTTTTGTTTCAGATAAATGGACCTTAACTGAAGGGAAAATATAGGTAATTCCAGGTTTTGTGATTGTGGTGTAGAAAGAAACCAGAAGAAGGCAATAGCAACCGCTAAGAATTGGTATGCTTTTATAGCTATGCACACAAAGATGCAGTTCTGACAAAATATCTTATATGATAGAAGGGAAATACTCACAACACAAACAGATTTTATGATTTTGACTACTTGAGCTACAAATGAAGAATAAACATCACGATGAACATAAAATCTCTCAGCACCAGCACAGTTCTGGCCACTTGATTGGAGAACACCTCTAACAGCAATTTGAGCAACCTGTACAGCGAAAGATAACTCACACTTCAGTTGCATAGAATAATAATTATCTTAATCTGTGATGGTTTAGAATTTAAAATACCACTCTACAATGTCTAACCCTGCTCAATAAATGCATGAGGAAGACAAAATTCGTACATGAGGCACATCAACATCTTCACAGACAATAAATGCATCTTTTCCACCAAGCTCAAGGGTGACTGGTATCAATGTTTCAGCAACGTTTCTCATGATCTGCAAAGAAAGCAAACAAGTTGTATCAGCAGTGCAGGCTGCGAACAGCAGAAAAAATTTCAGTGTTCAACAACATTGAATAACAAATAGCAATGAAAAGCTAAGCATGACTGTGACGTCTCAAGATTAACATCTTTTCTCAGTTCCTAGAATACATATAGGACACTTGGGTATTGGTAAAACCTTCATGGCTTCACATGTAGTTGTAACAGCAGTGCAGGTGGCAAACTGAGTGGTAGGAAAATTTCATTATTCAATAGCATTGAATAACAAATAGCAATGAAAAGGTAAGTATGACTGTGAAGTCTTAAGATTAACATCTTGTCTCAGTTCCTAAAATACATGTAGTACACTAAGTTTAGGATTTGGTAAAACCTTCACGGCTTCACGGGTCCTTAATGAACCAAAAGCTTTGAGTATCCCGCTAGTGACCTCTTTGAGTAGTCTTGTGGTCTTTGAGATCATTTACAGGGAATTCCCATCAACATAATATTTAGAGGAGATGCTCTGAAAATTGGTTAAACCAAAGAAATATCTCTATTGTGTTAGTCAACGGAAAAGCATACCATCTTACCCACACCCGGGGATCCAACAAAAATGATTTTGTCAACTGAAGACACAAGTGCTTCTCCTGTTTCTGCAAATCTGGTAAGCAAAGATTAACCAGTAATTAGGACCAATCAAATCAACAAGCCAAGTAACAAAAAAGACAAAAAAAAAAAGACAAAACTTATACCCTGTTATTACATGGACCAGATTATCAGGAGCCCCTACAGCAGCAAGAGCTGCTTGAATGATTCTGACATAGAAACAACCAGAACAACTTGCATGTTCTGAAACCTACATTTAAAACCATACTGCTTTTCTATCAAATTGAACTGTAGCAGACATACATTAATCACAAAGATGCTTCTGTATATCCTCTTTCAATCTACAATGCAAATTTACTTTCGTGGTTGGTACATCGGACCCCTTCAAGAGTGTTCAAAATGGAGATATAGTATAAGACTATCAAGGAATATGCGTCCATCAGTATTTCCTTCATACTAAAATGAATTGTATCTGCGTTACAAGGATGAATACCTTTACCACAACGCCGTTTCCTGAAAACACTGCTGCTAGCATTGGATTAAGGATATTATGGAATGGATAATTCCATGAAACAATGGCACCTATCACTCCGAGAGGATGAAATTCCACTTTTGATTTCTTATGCAGCATTGCCCTTCCAGAAGACCTGAAAGACACCAAAAGAATGACAAGAATAAGTTTTTCATTCTGTATTCGGTGTGCAGTTGGACCCAATGGTTTAGTAACTTTCATGGTCTTCTACTAATAAAATAGACTTAAAATGGGTTTCGTAATTTGTCAACAACATCTACTTTATTCACAACAATATCTAATATGGTTTCTCAGCTGTAATTAATATCTTAAACCAGAACGCCATTTTGCATAGGAGCACTAATCAACTACAAAGATGTCAATCCTAACTTAATTAAGCCTATCAGCGTATGAGTAAAACTGAATTAATATAAACCAGTGCATATTCCTTTTTTAAAATTTAATTTGTAAAAAGAGAAGTAAAAAAAGAAGTGTTGATACCTTTCGTAGAGAGTACAGAACTGTGGAGTAATAGCCAAAAATCTAAAAGTGGGCATATCAACAAAAATATCAAACCGAGGTTTTGAAAAGGTAACCTGTATTCAGGCTTTAGCCATCGCTCACCCTCAGCAAGAAGCCAAGTGATTTTCTCACATGTTGTCATTATCTCTCCCAAAGATGCATCTACCATTGTCTTTCCAGTATCCCTAGAGGACGTCCTATTCAATATAAAGCACAAAACAGTATATGTGTTAATCATTGAGAAAGATTTTTGCATAAAATGAAACAAACAGATCATAGCCCTTTAGTGAAATTTATGAAAATTTTTGAGAAGTGATGAAATTTATGAAAATTAGGTAAATACAATAAGCTTCAAGTCAGTTTGATACTATATAATCAAAAAATAAAAAATGAAAAGGTTTAAATTAGTAAAAGTGCAAATGATTACTGACACGTGGCATTTATGTTCTTAACTTACCAAAAAATTGGATGAGTAATGCCCAGTAGCACTCAGCATCTTTTAAATGCTTAAATATGCAGACAAATTCTATCTCGGTTGCCCATAGACACTCATCCAATACTTCAATTCAGGCTAACCTTGAGATTTCAGCTTTTAAGCTTGTATGAGATTGACAACCCCTAGCTCCAGGTACATTCACCCTCCTCTGTCGGAGTTCTCCAATAGAACATTTCTCTTATTTGTTGATGCACTTATGCATGTGGATCTAGTCTTGTTTGTTTGATAGTTCAGTTGGTCCTCAAAACCCTGGTCACCATATCTTTTGTCGTGTTGTACACATGATCCAAACTGCTGAAATTTTCACCCTCACCTCCTATGTTTAAAAAACACTTATTATGCAATAATTTCACTGGGTCTTATGTTAGTGGATAATTGCATGGCTGGACCTTTGTTGATGAGATTGAGTGTTTCTTGAGTTATATGCCTTGTATTTCTAATGTTGGGAAAATTTTAGAGCTATATCCCACATATTGTGTTCATTACGAGTGCCAGTTGAATTCACTATACATCTTTAAGTTTATCAAAGTTTCAAGATTAATGAAGGACTTTCACTTACTCGCAGATGAGCTCTTGGTTTTCAATTATATACTTCAGAAGTATCCGTAAAAACTGGCGTCTTTGCTTGAAGCTGCTGTTTGCCCATGTCTTTTGTGCCTTCCTGGCCTGTGCCACATGCTCCTTGACCTAATCCACATACATTTCATCCAATGTGGTGAAAATATAAACAAAATGAGGAGTTAAGAAACATAACTATCATAAAAACTTGTCTGGCAGTTCCAAGAACAAATGCACATTCATCATCATCAACCTCATCGGACGTCAATGCAGGGAAGAAACCCAAATATTTCATCGTTGCCGGCTCATAACACTGAACTCTGTCTGTCTGTGCTGCCTTTCCCCTCCTTGGTATCTGCATCAAAACCCCACATCACTACTAACCAACCATACCTTTCAGAATGTAAAGTTTGCCTTAAACATATCCTACATATCAAATAACTATATTAAGAAGCTATCGATCTTGCTAATCAATTCGATAATACCGAAGCAAGAACTGTGAGAACTAACTGGTTATTCAAAATGAGCTGAAAAATCAATCTAAAATAAATGAACTAATTTGTTTCACTCATTAATAGTCAGAATTTGATCTTCTCACAATATTTAAACACTAATTTTTAATCGGAAAGCAAAATTAGTAAATGATCAGAGATCANTTCATAATGGGAATGAGGGGGAGAACCCCTAAATCCAAGTCAACGTTGGAATCGGTGATGGTCAAATCTTCATTTAACCAGGTTACTATTTTTCCTCGGTGCCTTAAGGATTAGAATTTAGGACGCATATTATGATGAGAAATGCTATTGGACCGGGTCAATTATCTGTCCAGTTAGACAGATTGAGGTGGCACTAAATATCCACCATTCATTGTGTACTTATGGGGCCCATACATACATAAAAGATGGTAGATGTGAGGTGTCACCTCAATCTGTCTAGCAAAACAGATCATTTTATCGATCCCAAAATAATTTATGTATTATAACGTAGGGATCCCACTAAAAACCAAATAATCATCATAAATGAAATTAAAGGAGCCCACAAAATTTGCGTCATTAAGTATCTTTTGCACCTACCAATGAGCCTTACATAAAGATAAATCAAAGGTTGATGTTCTACTAGAATGATCTTTTACCATCTACGTAAAAAATCAGATCACTTTAAAACTATTAACTCAATTAAAATTTGATTAAAGATCGAAAGTAAAAAAAATCAATTAATTTTTTATGGGAGTAGAAGTTTAATTTAAAAATGGGATGCTTTTGTATGAGTATGGAGATGATCCTTACAAATAAAAAAAAAGGGGGTATAATGGCCAAAACATCCAATGTATAACTTTTTAATCTATTTAGTAAACAAGATTTTTAATAAGACTGAAATACCTTTTTAAAAACTTTTTGAATATATTTAGTCCTTTGTAAACTCTTCTAAATCTATTTAGTCAATTCCTTCCTTTTTAATATTCATGTTTTACCCTTATTATATTTTGTCAATTACCTTTTTATCTTTTTCAATATTGTACAGTTGTATAGGGAGAAATTTAGTTATCTTTTTTGTGTTTTAAACTTTAAAATGTTATATCTCTTCAACTAAAATTCGGATTTTGACAAAATTCATATATTTGAAAAAACACTTTGTGAGATCTTTGAAACTAAACCAGTCAAGAATGGTTTTTGAAAAAAAATCACGAAATTTATGTAAAAATATTTTTGCATATGGTAAATCATTATGTGAAATATTTTTGCAAAGATCTATACTAAATCATCTGTGTAACATGATTTTGCATAGTTCCTGTAAAAATATTTTTGCATAATTCATGCAAAAACCTTTTTGCATAGATATCTATGTTGAATTTTTTCTTCGTCTCTCTTTTATCTATTTCTCTTTCCTTTCTTTTTCTCTCTCTCTCTCTCTCTCTCTCTTAGGTCCTTCTCTTCTCTCTCTATCCTCTATTTTCTTTATTTTATCTCTTTCTCCTTTCTCTTTTTTTTTTCTCTCCTAATCAGATCTTTCTCCATTTCTCTCTTATTCTCTTCCTCAAATTATAGGATCTGATGAGCAGAGAAATCTTGAAGGATATTGGATTCGAGCCAATGTTTGACACCATGAACACTAGAAGCCATGTAACTCAGCATATCATTATGGGCNAGTTTGCTCGTGTACTATAATGGCATACTACAATGCAAGAACTGTAAATTAGCCAAGAAATAGGGCATTTTGTTTCCCTGAATTCTGAGGTGGACTGGAAGTGAAAATTTTAATTCCACCCAAGTACCCAACACTCTTTCTCTCCCCCCCTTTATTCTTAGGGCAAATTCAGTGGGAACACCTAATTCTCATCTCTTAATATGGGATCCCTTGATTTAGTGGATGGAGCTTGCTAATGGGAAGAGAAGTGCTATTGAGACCGGCCTCTAAATCTGTATATTTATACAGATTGAGGTGGCACCCTCAATCCACCACTCATTGTGTAAAACAGTTAATTGTGGGAACCACATAAATCATAATAAATGGTGGATTGAGGGTGCCACCTCAATCTGTAAAAATATACATATTTAGAAGCCGGTCAGAAAAGCATTTTCATAATGGGAATGAGGGGGAGAACCCTTAAATCCAAGTCAACGTTGGAATCAGTGATGGTCAAATCTTCATTTAATCGGGTGACTATTTTTCCTCGGTGCCTTAAGGATTAAAATTTAGGACGCATATTATGATGGGAGATGCTATTGGACCGGGTCATTTATCTGTCCAGTTAGACAGATTGAGGCGGCACTAAATATCCACCATTCATTGTGTACTTGTGGGGCCCGTACATACATAAAAGATGGTAGATGTGAGGTGCCACCTCAATCCGTCTAGCAAAACAGATCATTTTATCGATCCCAAAATTTATGTATTATGACGTAGGGATCCCACTAAAAACCAAATAATCATCATAAATGGAATTAAAGGGGCCCACATAATTTGCGCCATTAAGTATCTTTTGCACCTACCAATGAGCCTTACATAAAGATAAATCAAAGGTTGATGTTCTACTAGAATGATCTTTTACCATCTATGTAAAAAATCAGATCACTTTAAAACTATTAACTCAATTAAAATTTGATTAAAGATCGAAAGTAAAAAAAAAAATCAATTAATTTTTTATGGGAGTAGAAGTTTAATTTAAAAATGGGATGCTTTTGTATGAGTATGGAGATTATCATTACAAATAAAAAAAGGAGGTATAATGGCCAAAACATCCAGTATATAACTTTTTTTAACCTATTTAGTAAACAAGATTTTTAATAAGACTGAAATACCTTTTTTAAAACTTTTTGAATATGGTTAGTCCGTTGTAAACTCTTCTAAATCTATTTAGTCAATTCCTTCCTTTTTAATATTAATGTTTTACCCTTATTATATTTTGTCAATTACCTTTTTATCTTTTTCAATATTGTGCAGTTGTATGAGAGAGAAATGTAGTTATCTTTTTTGTTTTAAAACTTTAAAATATTATATCTCTTAAGCTAAAATTCAGATTTTGTCAAAATTCATATATTTGGAAAATCACTTTTTGAGATCTTTGAAACTAAACCACTCAATAATGGTTTTTGAAAAAAAAAATCACGAAATTTATGTAAAAATATTTTTGCATATGGTAAATCATTATGTGAAACATTTTTGCAAAGATCTATGCTAAATCATCTGTGTAACATGATTTTGCATAGTTCCTGTAAAAATATTTTTGCATAATTCATGCAAAAACATTTTTGCATAGATATTTATGTTGAATTTTTTCTTCGTCTCTCTTTTATCTATTTCTCTTTCCTTTATTTTTCTCTCTCTATCCTCTACGTTTTTTCATAGATATCATTATGGGCTCCGATGATGACCTCGATTCTTATAACCTTGAAAGGTGGTAGAACAAATGAACAAAGGGTAGATCTGTCTAAATTTTATTTTTGGACTAAATAAACTCATATAAAATTTGGTGGACTAAACAGACTAAAAAAAAAATATTTTGGGGCCTTTTGGTCGTTCCCCTAAAAAAAACCTAAAAAGATTTGGTGTGGTAGAACCATGGAAGTACATGTAGTGTAAACAATTGGGTGTGCAGAGAAAAGTGGTGGGATTTCTCCACTCAACTTAATTAAAACGAACAAGAGTTCTCTGTTTTTTTTTATAATTATTTTTTTAATTACCTAGATCACTACTTTTCAATAAAAAACATACACGTGTTAGAAGTGCAGCAAGGAATTAGAAAGACACGACATGGAGGGAAATAGAGATTATATATATTTTTAGTAGGTAGTATTTAGATTAGAAATTAAAATTAGAAATAGAATTTAGAAACTTTCTATAGAGAAAAAAAGATAAACGGAATTAGAAACAAGAATAGGATTAAATGCTCGATCTCCCTCCACTTGATCCCTCCAGTCTCTCTTTCTCATTCTAATATCGACTCTGGATCGAGTTGCAAAAATTAATAATCGATCGATCTCTCGAATAAACCAGCTTAATTTCTCTTCCGGTCCGGTCCGATCCCGCTTCAGGTACACACATAATTTGCTTTCTTAATTAATTAGTTTTAAAGCATTTAATTAAGGAAAATACTAAAATGTACGCATATTTTGGGGAATTCTCTTCCCCCAAACTCATTGTAAGGCTATTATTCCATCGTGATTTGAATCACATCTTCAAGTTCCGTCTTCCCCAAACTTCAAGATATGGATCACCGTCCACCTCAGGGAGGGATGTAAATCCACCAAAAAGTGCGTACGTTGTAGCACTTCTCTTTAATTAGTTAGTTCAACTTAATTAAATATGTTTGTTTTGGTTTCTATTTAATGAATGGTCTGGTCTGAAACCGATCGATCCCAATAGCTTTCGTATTGGAGCTATTCATGGAGTAGATCGAAATCGATTCATGGGATTTTTTAAATTTTTTAACAAAGAGAGTGTTATGAAAGATCTAACCTAAAAATCATTGGTTCTCGGATGTTTGAGTACTAGCAATATCGTCGTGCCACGGCTCAATAGCTCGTAATTTAGGGTTGTCCAATTCAGGTCTGCCGGTGGCAGAGGGGGGTGGGGTGGGGGGAGCAGATGAAAAAAAACAGTAAGGGGAGATGTGGAAACCGACCTGGGAAGCCCAAGAGAGGGGAACGAGAGAGAGAGAAATCCAGAGGAAGATAGGAGCTCCGGTTAGCTGGCGGTGGAAGGAGGAGCCGACACTGTGAGGGCAGGGAGAGAGTTAGACACAATTTATAAAATTGATTGTATAAGAGATAGTAGAGAGGATCATAGGAAAGAGGCGAGGTGGGGGGAGTCCACGTGGAGTAGAAAATTGCTGGACTTTCAGAGTGTAAAATAGTAACTACTATTACATGATATTCAATACCCTAGGGGCCGGTGTAAAATAGTAACTACTATTACATGATATTCAATACCCTCCTCAATTGTCGTTTTAGGGTTTTAGTTTCTAATACATTGTGAACAAATAAGTTACGACCACTCCCAAAGATTTTTACACGAGAAACAGACGGATTCCAAATCTACAGTTCCGGGGATCTGGAGTTGCGCAAAGTTGAGGAGACAAGAGTAAGTTGAGCTCATTGTCCTCCCCCATCAGATTTGTAATATCTTTAATATACATATATGATTTTTACAAATTTTAAACTCAGAATCGGTTAGGGTTATTTTTAGTTCAGATAAAAAACCTAGGGCTTCAGGTTTTTAATATTCTATCCATACACTACACTATCCCTTCCTCCAAGAATTGGACGGAGAAATCATTTGCTGAAATCGTTTGATTTTTTAGGGTTTTTTCAGTCCCTGTAGATCTTAAATTCGATACAACCTTGTCTTCTCACAGAAGATCGAATGGCAGACAAAAACGACAGGCTTGATTCCGCTGCTGATATGAAGTGCATCCAATGGGGAAGTACCATACTATAATGGGGAAGTACATCGGTTTTGAACTTCAGCCAGCCCTACTAACATCTCACAGGGGGATATGTTCTTTTTTGTCTGGTCTGTCATTGTGCTTCTAAAGATTAGTTATACCATACTATACTGTGGTTGTTCTTACACCTTACATAGAACATAAAAAGATGTAAAAATTGTAAGAAAGTAGCCTTTTAAGGTGAAGGTTTTGTGATTTGTCAAATTCATTACCAAGCAACCCAGTACTACAGAGTTATGGACTTGTGCAGGTGTTGGGTTTATTTTGGTGGGTCTAAATATCTCTTCTCTTGACTAATAATTTAGATTTAGTCACTGTTCCTATAAAAAAAAGTCTCAGAATTTTGAACTCTCCATATTGCAGGGCCTACAACCCACCATTTACTCTCTCTCTCTCTCTCTCTCTCTCTCTCGTGTTATTTTTCCTATCGAAACCTGAAAAGCAACACGAGTATCAGTGTGTGGACTAAAATGGGCTTGAGCAAACTGGTTTTGATAGAGTTTCCACGATATTTTAAAATGTTCGAATGTTATTTACACTAATAATGACGATGGCTAGCTATGCCATTAAAACATGCCATTTGTTAGTTCACCAATCTTCAGCCTCATTTTGAGTACAACATCCAAACAGGTCATGCATTGTCATATATCTACCGACAGTGTGAATTGAACATCTGTCTCTCTCAAGGAACAAAAGAAAGTAAACAAAAGAAGAAGAAGACGGTCGGTTGCATTCTTTAAGGAGGCCAAATAGTAATAATTTTTTGTGATAGTCTGTTTGGATGGGGATTCTAAGTAGAGATTTTGTGGAGGACTATGGATTTGGTGAAAAATTAGTTAAAACATGATTTTTAACTAGTTTTTCACTAAATTTTTGGTCTCCACAAAATCCCTACTTGAAATCCCCCGTCCAAACAGACTATAAGTTCATGTATTTGCAGAATGAGTTAAATGTGCGGCAAACCGTTACAACATACATACAGTCGAAAATATTGGTGCTGAAATTCCCGATTTTCAGTCGGTAACAAAATGGAGATCAAAATATAATACAACAAACAGGGTGAAAGAACAATACACATGCCAATAATGAACCCTTTCAAATCGACATTGCTATTGAGAAACTGCTATTCTCTTTATTTGCTTTCTGTGCTCTTTACATTACAGTGTAAACGCTAGCAGCCTATGAACCAATGCAGAAGTTACATGAGAACCTGTGATCTGGCGGCACTGTGGAAGCATTTGCTCTGGCCGGTTTTGCTTAGCATACAGACACATGTCTCAAGAAGCACAAGATCCTCCTCCCAAATCATCAATTCAAAGACTAATATGTACTTTTATCTTTTCTTTGATAAATTTTCCTTCCCTCTTTTAATCCATAATACTATTTGTTAAGGTCCATTGGGCCTAACTCTCCTTGAAAACCGGCTGACAAGGAGAGGGTTGCCCAAGGCTTATAAACTTCACAAATCTAAAGTGCATAGGCGATGTGGGATAATACTAACACTATCATCTAGGAGCGGAGCTACATAACGTTTGGGTGGGACTTCCCCCTTCCAAAATGCTGGAATTGTTTTAGTTCAAATATCATACTTTTTTAAGTGCCTCACCCAAATGGTTAAGATATACCTCACTGGAGGATTAGGGATTCTAAGTAGGGATTTTGTGGGGACTAGTGATTGTCAAGTGAATGTGAGTATCGATACCCACACATAGAGGTATCGATACTTGCTGAAAATTCATCATCGTAAGAAACAGTTGAAGGTAGTATCGATACCCACATATGAGGGTATCGATACCTCATGTATTTAGAAGTTGCGAGATTTTCTAATTGTTTCCTATTTGAAGTGTAACTCTTTCTAATTCGTGGGAACCCTTATAAATCTATAAATAGGACGTCCCAAAGTAGTTTTTTGTATCAGAGAATTGTGAGAAAACCTAGGTTTTGTGAGAGAGCTCTTGTGGTGCTAAAACCATTGTACTCTGATCATATTAAATAAGAAGTTGAATCGTTGTTGTCCCGTGGACGTAGGCATAAAGTCGAACTACATAAGTCTCTTGTGTTCTTATTTGTGTTCTTATTTGTTTAGTTCCGCTTTGTTTATTTACATTGTTAGATTTAATAGTGTTCCTGGGAGAATGCAAAGTTGAATAGAATTTGGGGTCTTTGCACTTCAAACTAGTATCAGAGCTTTGGGTTACCACGACCAGGTAATCTAGACTATTTAGAGATTAAATCTAACTTGAAGGAGAAGATCAATGTGGAACACAAAGTTTGAAATTGAGAAGTTCAATGGATCGAACAACTTTGGCATGTGGCAGTGCAAAGTTCAAGATGTTCTAAATCAACAAGATTTGAAAATCACTTTGGGAGCAATGGCGGCCGGCAAAAGCAAAATAAAATGTTAACCTAAAAAATAAAATCTCCCACCCCAAACTCTAAAATCCATTTGCCAAGATTCCTAGATTTTCAAGAAAAATCTTTGAAGTGAAATAGGAGCAAAGGCACAAAAGGCTGGCCCAGTCATGTGAATTGGACGGTGAGTTGTGGCCCCACTATTGATAGTGGCTGCCTCTACCGTCGGCGATCACCAATAACTCAGTTCAGAATTTTTTTTATCTTTCTTCCTCTCTACCACCATCTCAACAACCCTACCACTATCTCCACAACCACCACCATTTTTTTTTGGATTAATGAAGAGAGAAGGAGAAGAAAGAATCTGGTTTTTTTTTCTTCGAAAAACCCAGATCTGAAAATTTTCAGATTTGGAATTTTTTTTAGATCTCTCTCTTACTCCCTCTCTCTCTC